>VUQG01004010.1:12674-40197 GCA_015106755.1 Etia nguti
GAAAATTACTTCAGTTAAAAAAAAAAAAAAAAAAGTCAAAATTGCTCACCTGATTAATACTTATTCGGTTCGACTGTTTCAAAAGTGGTTGAGTTTTTGTTGTGAAAATGAAGATGGGCAATTTTCATGAACACAGGTATCGCTGGAGCACTCCAACACTTTCTAATTTCTTACCTGCAATTAATTATTAAATTATTGACTGACCTTTTCAAGTTGAGGATAATTGCTGATGTAGCCAAGTGGAGAAGACACGGCAGTGCATCACTCCTGGCTAATTGATTTGGCCGCTGCACTCATGAACTTTTCACTGACATCAGCAGTATGACAGCGAGTAATCACCCATCAGTTTTTGAGATGAGCGGTTCTCTAAGGTGTCTATGAAATCTGAATGCTTGATTATGCTGAGAATCGGGCCTAACCGAGCTCCACATACTGCCCCTCTCTGGCTGGAAGCAGAGCCGTCTGTGGGAGAGCTCATTCCAGGTCACCCACTCTCTGTGGGCGAGAGAGCGAGAGAGGGTGGAGAGTGCAAGAGAGGGAGAGAGACAAAGTAAAAAAAAAAAAAAAAGGCAGACCAGAGAGAGAGAGGGAATATCTATAACTCAGTAAGTGCCAGATATCACATCGCTGTGTTCCAGAGAGCTTTGAATACATTTCAGTTTATTTTGTTGCCATTTATTGACAGAGTGATTCATTTCCTGAGCCTATATAAAGCCATGTACTGTAGCTACAATGAAGTGTCTTTGCTGTGGCAGCGCCTCGTCTGAGAAGAAAATGAACAGTCATTGTATAAAAGACAAATTCGTCCTGTATGCTTGCCTCTCCCTTGAGCTCATCGTGCAGCCAATTAGGCTGAACGCAGTCCACCTACTTCTTTACCAACCAGCTTACATCCAGTTGTCTTCAAGTGTACATGTGAATCATGCTTTTGTGGAATTTCTATATTGTTTGCCTGACAATCAAAGTGTTGATGAGTGTCAGATAATGTCTAGTTTGTGCTAGGAAGAAGTTGCCAGTACATTTAAATTAAATTAAATTAAATTAAAATTTTAAAAAGCTGGGCAAGCCTGTGTGGCTGCTGCAACTATTGTAGATGACCATGTGTGACAATCAGAAAAGAAGACAAGAAAGCAAATTCACAATGCTTTTGTTAAAAGCACATACACATTAACAGTAAAAAAAACCCACAAAAAACAACCGAAAAGGTGCCATTATTTCTTGTTGTCATGGAAACAATGCAGTTTTTATTTAAAACACACAAAAAATTTCAAGCAAAGTTTAAAGTTGACAGTTACAGGCTTTAACAGACCAGCCAGCTAGCTGTGCAGCTAATTAGCAGCACGCGCTTCAAAAAGTTTCCATATTGCGTCACCGGTGCTCAGCTGCAGAGGGGCTGCGCGTGCCGGGTAGGTGCGATCAGTAGGGTGACGTCTGTCGGTGTGAATGAGCGGCTGCCTGGTGTCCTGCAGCAGGCACAGGTGTTTGTGAATGGGGACTTTGTAGTGACAAAGCACAAATCCTTATATATCTGTGTTGGGCGTGTCTGCCATAGCAAAAATGGTGACACTGAAAAAGTCAGTTACCATGGATACAAAAATTGCCCACATCATTTTTTGTCAGAGGCCTTGTGTAATCTTTCCTTTCCCTGTAATTTATTTTATTTTATTTTATTTTTAAATTATTTTTAAAATGTATTTATTTGTTTGTTTGTGTGCCCGCGTGCTGGTTTCTTAGCTGGAGCTGTTTTAATTGGACTCCTTTTCCCGTTTCCTCTGATTCATTCCAGGAATATTAGAGTGCGGGGCTTTGACTATTAGCCAAACAACATTAGTGAAATGAGCTTTTGTCTTGAATAATTATACACAGTGATAACAAAATAGTTAGCACACTGTTGACGCACCGCACAGTGATAATGGGTTCTTCCTTGTTTTTCAAATATTTTATAATCGCACTCGTGCTATGAGCTATTAGCAACACCCCTGTGAAATTTAATCAGAGGGCACAGAAGAAGAGGCAAAAGGCGGCTCATTGTTTGAATGCTGGGAGCCAGATCTGAACTTGAGCTGAGCTGAGTGTGTGTGTGTGTGTGTGTGTGTGTGTCCGGCACTGTCTGGGCGGCACGACATGCCTGGGTAACTTCTGTTTAGTGTGCTGCTGGCCAATGAAAGATGCATGATGACTGAGACCGGCAGTTATAAATCTATTACATCTGCAGGGGTGCGTGTTCACGCTGTTGTAACTCTATTGGTTTCCCATCAGCTGCTTAAATACCCACACTACACACAGGACACTGTGCAGTCCATAGTCTAAATCACAGCCATCCTCAAGCCTGTGCGCATGCAGAAAGGTCGCGTCCCCGAAATTACTACAGGGAGGTCTTTCAGGCATACATTCCCTTGAATGAGATTAAGGAAAATACGGCTTTTAAAAGCTTATTTATGTGGTCTGGAGAGAGAGAAAAAAAACAACAAACGCATGAGTTTATTTCCTTGGCAACAGCCTGGTGTTTAAATATAGAATGAGACAATCGTACTCCATTGGGGCTATTTTTTTGTCTTTTTTTATTTTGTTTAAGAGACTAAGAATGAAAGTCATTGTTAATGGCATCACACAACGTACATCTCCCAAGGCAGTGTCTGAGTCTGGCCTGTCCCACCAGGATGCCTCTAATGGGTAAATAGCAGTGGGAGCTGGTGGTGGGTAGGAGAGTCTGAAAGCAGACCTATTATATTCGAAACCCCGGGATTTATTATTCCTAAAAAGAAAAAAAGTAAGACCATTATCTACTTTTGTGTGGTCTTCTCCCTTCTCCCCCCCCCATACCCGTGTTATGCAATCATGTGTTTCTTTTATTCCAAGCCTGGGAGGCTCGAGCTCTGACGGAGGAGGATAGAGGACCTCAACAGGTGGAGATTTTTCTTCCTTTCTTTCCTTTTTTTCTCGTTCTGCTATGGATATAAGCGGAGGAGGTGGAGGAGGAAGAAGAGGGTAGTGAACTGTTCCTTAATAATAAGCCCTCTGATCTGCTTATGCTGCGCTGCTTCTTGCCTCAAAGGGTAACTAGGCTTATGACAGCCAGTCCTAGTAGAGCCCCGGCCTGCTAACATGACCCCTTGCAGGATCTACACCATCTGTCTGCAATGGGACTCCAAGGCAACACTCAGAGGGAGATGCAGAGAGAGTGATGGAGGTGGGGGGAGGAAGAGAGAGAGAGAGATGGGGGGGTGTCAGCGTTCCCCGAGGACCCCCTGTGCTTCAGTTTTGATCTGCTAATTATGTTCAATTGAGACTGTGTAATTCACTCGCGGTGCCTCTATTTCCCCTTATCTGAGCCGCGGCTCTTAACAAACTCCGGCGCTGATGAGAGAACATGACACACAATCAGCAATAAAAACGTGTTCCGGTGCGGTAATTTGTATTTATTTATTTATTTTTAAGGGCTCTGCGTTTTAATTGTGAGGAAGAGTTGAGGTGTCTGCAGGGGGACCAATAGATTGGGTTATAACAGTTGAGCGGATATTGAAATGTTTTATCTGCGAGGAGCTGAAGAGCAGAGGAGGCGCAACGCGGCGACTTGTTTGACGCCGAGACAGTCGTCACAAACACACACGCGCGCGCGCGCACTATGACACCGGCATCCAGGAACAAACACGCGCGCGCGGCTTCGCTTTGGAGCGATGGCACCAGGTGATGCCATAAACGACGGATGATGCTGTGCGCCATAGCCCCCTCTCGCGCTTTCGTTTCTTTTTTTTCTGCCTGGGAGAGGACGCACGAGGGAAAGCGAACGACCCGGAGAGGCAGAAAACCCGACCAGGACAGACAAGGAAGCGACATGTCAGTTTTAACGAGCTGTGAAGTTGAAGTCGCTCTTTTTTCTTAGAGGGGTAGACATGGCGAAATTTCTCTAGCGCGCGCCTTCTTAACTCCCCACATATCTTTTTTTTCGGTTTTTTATAATGGGAAGATGAAGTCACCCAAGTCTGCACCCCCTCACCACTGCCTCCTCTACCCCTTATATGTTTAATTAACTAGGCTGATGTGTAAGTACCTTCAGCTAGCGGAGCGTGGGCGGCCGGGCTGCTGCGGGGTAAAGACACTGTCGGGAGAATATTTCCTTCTTCCTCTCCGCCCGGACAGCTCGGTCGGCTGCCGAGCGTCACCTCGGTCGTGCGGCGCGGAAAGCTACAAAAATAACTCGACCCGTTTGAACTTGTTCCGAATTGTTTAGGGCGGCTTGGAGTGCGGTGCTCGTTCGGAGAGCGCGTGAGGGGAGCAGCACTAGGAGGAGAAGGAGAAGAAGAGGGGGGAGAGAGGGAGGGCAAGTGAGAAAAGATAGGGAGAGAGAGAGAGTGTGTGTGAATATATATGTATGTGTGTGTGTTTTGATGTTATTTGTGACGGAATCCCCCCCTTCAGTCTCCAAGAATCCGCGAGCGGCGCAAGGAGGAGGAGGACAGGAGAGGAGGAGGAGGAGGAGGCGGCGCGCGGACCTGTCCACGAGCCCTCACTGCGGAACGCGCGGGGCTGCCGCTGGAGATTCCAAACCAACGGTTATTTTGGATTCTAGAGTCTAACTGATCCCCGCGCGCCAGGGGGCTTTTTCCCCCACCCCGTCTCTCCCGTTGAATGGACGGCGTTTGACATCTAAACCGAGAGGAATACTACCTATCTACGGGTGGGAGAGGTGGCGGTGGCGGGGGGAAGTCTTCAGAACCAGACAGGTGGATTTATCCGTGTGGTTTCTTTTTTTGGGTGAAAGGGAGATTGAATGGAGGAGAAATTGATGGATTAATCTGACGAAGGAGAGTCGTATGCGATTCCCACTCCTGCCGAGGGCACCCGAATGGAGTAACAGGCTGCAATGTCATCTCCACCTGGCCGCCTGGAGAGATGTGTCACGGGAATGGGGTGAGCTTAATTAGTGTTTTTTTTTCTCTTTTTTTCTTTTTTTTTTAGGTTGGGTCAAAACTAACTCTGTCACCACAGGAGGTGACGCGGAAAATGAGCGGCATCTGTCGGGGTCCGGTGGTTTTAATATCTGCCGCACTCTCACTCTCCTTAAAGTGGAGCAGCGGCGGGGTGGTGTGTGCCTGGTTCGGGTTCCTCCGCGCTGTTACGCTCGTCCGAGTCCTCGTCACACAACCTGCTGCATGCCCTACATAAACGAAGCCCGGCACCGGAGAGAGGAGCGTGAGTGGAATATTCGCCAAAAAGCCACAGGCTGTTTTTACTCCGTCCACCCCCCGCCCCCCCTCTCTGAGACACACACAATCACACACACTCGCGCGCGGAGGGAGAGCGCACTAAATTGTCCTTTTCACCGTAGCCTACACCTATAATATGAACTTGTGTTTTCGTCACGGCGAGCTTTTCCCTCCAATAATCCCCCAATACAGAGACTCAGGCACGCGCGCACTTCTGCTCCGACTCACACAAACATATAACCGCGCACGCGCGCGGAAACAAAAAACACTTGGAGCTAGCTGGTATTTGATGCTATTCAAACTGTTAAAATGCTAATGAGGCGCGAGAAGTAAAACGACATTGGGTAATAATGTTTATAGCTCACATAAGTACCTGCCTGTACGCTCGCGCCTATTTATAGAAAAGCGACAAAGTCATCAAGTCCAGGGAGCTTGCGGCGCAGTGTTAAAATCTGGTATCTTTTCGTTTCTTTATTTTTTATTTTCAGATCAAGTTTGAACACTTTTCCTCTGGTTTCACCGACGCCGTCAGAAGGAACCAAAATGCCAGTAAACGGACAGGTCACGGTGGCTGCCCGCACGGGCCCTCGCACCACGGCAGCACAAGTCAGCATTCATCGCACGGACTCCGCAGAAGAAGGCGCAAAACCTCCGCGAACACAACCCCGCAGCAGCCGCGCTTTGTGACACCGAAGGTAAGGACCGCTGCGTTCAAGGAGGAGAGAGCGACGCTCTTCTTTTAGACGGGAAGCCGAGCGACGCTAAGCGGCGCTGTTGCATCACATTATCCCCCGGCTGCTGATGAGAAGCCATGTAATGAATTCATATCTCAAATTACAGTTTTCAGGCTTTGAATGCAGTCACGTTGTAGAAACACATTTTCTTCCGTTTTCCTCCTGCTTGGCGTGCCAAGTCTGACACACAAAGTGTCTTCTCCTCTTCTCAGGGACACGGAGGCCTTCACACGCACGCACGCTCGCTCATGGACATGCACACACATAAACACACACAGATGTTACACTGGAGGGGGTAAATATAAGAAAATAGGAGTGTGACGTGACAGAATGACAGGATGTATAGCCCTGAATGGCCATAAATCTTCATCATGAATGATCACCATCGTTCCTGTTGGCAAACGGATGCCCTCAATTTTGACTACTTAATATTATGTATGAATGAATGCACATTTATCATAATCATTTAGAGCAAATTATCATCCGTGCTGCGCCAGACTCATTGTGGCGTTGTAGAGAACTGAGAAGAGAGACTGATGTTGTGCTCAGCAGTAGCCTATTTTCCTGAATAGTGGGATGACACAAAAGGAGATCAACTCTGTAGGGCATAAACGCAATAGAGTGGGGAGCAGAGAATGTCGAGTGCTGTTGCTACCTTCATTAATATAAATATCTCGTGCAAAGCAGCAATGAATTCTGGGTGTGATGTCACAGCACCTTTTAAAAAAGCTCAACAGTATTTTATAACAGGCCTACTTTTCTGTTCACTTTCTGTCTTGTTGTTATCACTCCAGAGAGAATTTCCTGCTCAGTTGGGCCTTGTATTTTCATCGCATCGCAGTCTGCTATTAACCAACTACTGAGACAAAGCTAAACAGGAAAGACCTTAAAAAAATCTCTGTGATGTGATGCATACCGTATTCTGAGTCCCATTTGGGCTCCGGGATGACATAGTGTTGAAGTGATGTGTCGAGATGCATCTGACTGAGCTGTGCACTGAACCAGCTCCATTGTTGGACAAGCAGGTAAAGTACATCAGAACTCATTGCGTCTAAGCTTCTTGTCAGTGCTGACAGACGTGAGGCCCTGTTGTTTTGGATGTCCACAGTTAAATCGATTTTAATTTCTCCTTTTTAATGTGCCAGTGCCAACATGTTGTTGTGCTGCCTGTAACAAGGCAGTCCTCTCAGGGATTATTTTGGTGGCACCTAAGTGGAACTGTAGGGACTTTCACAGCAGCATTTTAGACTGAAAGGTGTCTTTCTCCCCCCATGGCTCTGCTGAAACACAAATGTATTACGTTTACGCGGGAATTCAGAGAGGTTTCTTGCATCAGAGGGGCTGCAGGAGGTGTGCATTCACACTGCTCTGTGTCAACCAGGGCTCTGTGTTTTGGTTTTTAATATTGTGCAAGACATTTTTAGAGTCAGAGCCCAAATTTAGCCCAAAATCTACATATGCCTGCAAGTGGGGGAAAGGTTCAGGGAGCGATCATGCAGAAGTCTTTCTTTTCATGAAAGATACATAGAGTTTTTTTTTCTTTTACCTCTGTTGAACTGTGAGATATACTGAAGTGATCCAAAACTATGCAATTATTATTGTGGATTTACTGTGACGTGGTCGTACCACCAGAATAGCTTTGTGTGAAGACTGACTCTTTGATTATAACACTGACTGAACCGTACAAATATTGCTTTGGTGACTCTCAGGTACTAGATACTGTGTTTTTATTTTTAAGTTTTTACTCATATTGTCTCTTTTTCCTACAGTTTAGTGGATTTTAGGTAGGAGTGTTCACACAAGACTGCAACCTTGAGCATTATGAGAAAAATTACAAAGATGCTTACAAAAAAACAAAAAACAAAAGGAAAAGGAAAAGAAAAGCCAGGGAAACTTGTGGGTGGAATTATTTACCTTCCTGCCCTGTGTTGTAGCTGTATTTGTCCAGAAGAAGGTATTGACATATCCCATGATAGGAGCTACAGCAAATAATCCTCTTATCCGCACACTGTTTTTGTTTGGAGCTCCCTATCCAAGTTGACAAACTGTGGGTTTAAGGTTTTGGATGTTGGTATTCTGCTTACAACATTAACAGCCAAGCCACGTGCAGCCACCGAGCCTCTGGCGTGGCCTTTTAGCTGTCATCTGCTGAGTGAGTGCTTTCTTCAAAGTCAATTAAACCTGCTACTGGGCCTGCACTTTGTTACTTCGGATAATCTCGTCACAAGAAAACGTCCATGGTCGAAATTTGGTTACACGCGACCCGGCGGCGGACAGTTTGAACCCATTTTCTTGTTCGCTGCTAGAATAACGAAAAAGCCAGTGCCTTTTTGTAAATACAATGGCAGGTCAGATTCGTCTTACACCGAGGGCTGAGAGGAAGAAAATTAGTGTTTTCATTTTCCTTTTCCTAGCCATTTCCAGTAAAAAGGACTGAGTGACATATGATAATGAGTATTTTGACCCCTGCTGATCTTCTGTACATTGATGTGTGATAGTGCAGTCTCACACGCAAGTTAATAACCCAAACGCCTCTTACAAACGTGCACTGTTTAATCATTTAATCAAAACACAGCTGGTAGTCTCATTTAAAGAGTTAGCGAGCCATGGGTGATATTAAGTAGGGTTTGACTAATACAGGTTTTTGAACTGATCATTTTTAAATCAAGCTGACAGTAGATGCCATTTCGTAGAACCACTGCGTGCCTTAACACACTTTTCTGGTGTGTGAGAGTCCCTGCTTTTACACGATAGGCCCTCAAAAGTTGCTAGTGGTGATTAATTAAACCGGCTAACCTAAATTATACTTGATATAAATGTGTCTAAACGTTTTAGATGTGAATTCATAACTAAGAATAAAAGAGATGACTGCATCATCGTAGCAGTTACCAGTATTGCGAGTCGAAGCTGTAGCCCTATAGTTTAGATTCTAACTGTTGGCAGTTTGACCTGCCTATGGTCCTGTGCCTAATGGTTATAGCTGGTGCACGACATCTCTAGTGAATTTTTAATGGTTTTAAAGTGTTTCCATCTGCTTCAGATTTCAGATAAGTCTTATCCAGTTTCAGCACAGTCTTTCAGAACTTTATGGATAGGATTTAAGTAATCGGATTGGAATAAATCTTAAAATTGGCGTTTTTGTTTGTTTGTTTGTTTGTTTTTAACCTGATAAATCATATTTTCGTTGCTCAGGCGAGGATTTGGATTTGAGAATGAAAAACCCCCACCTTTAATCAATCTGAAAACTTGTATCTGTGTTTTTCGTGACTCAAAGGCAGATAGTTGTGATGCTGGAAATTGAGATAATCTTCATCCTACTTGAGAGGTGCTTTCGGGGAGGATTTAGAGACGTGACAAGCATATTAGGGCTGTAACCAAGAAATTGCCATCTATACATTTTGAGCATGAATTAGCATTTCATGATTCTATTTTCATCAGCAAACCTGTCAAAACAGTTTCATCCCAAATGTCTCTGTTGCAGATGGAGGGACCAGCTGGATAGTCCATCAAATGGCCTTTCAATTCCTTCATTTTTTTCTATAGATGTCTTTGAATTCATGTAGACTGCTATTCTGCATTAACGTTTCAGTAATAAAATTAGAAATCATAAAAGTAATTTTATTTTTCATTGTGGTAGCTGTTTAGTGAGACCATCCATGCTGCCGTATTCACTTTACCTTGTAACAGTGGTTCATGCCATTTTCATTTTGTCCATACAAATATTTTTTGCTAAAAAGCAATCTGTTATTATTAACATTTTATATTGAGCTTGTAGTGAGATAAGGAGGGGTGGGATGTTAAGGAATTTATAACTTTTATTGACCTGTATTGACAGGGCTGCAGGAACGTCAATAAGTCTCAGCAGTTTATCACTGAGCGAAACATAACAGCCATACTCTCCCAGTAAAAAGTGAAGGGAGTCCAATTCTGGGGAGAGACTCAACAGAACAATCTTTTAATAGGTAAAAAAATGTCTTAATAGAACTGCTCTGCCAGGCCCCTTATCAGTCTGAGGCGAATTTTGGTTGTCATTACTGGCCACCGTCTCCAAGCAGCCCAATGCCAAAGACTCTATATAAAAGATGGATGTAACATCTGGGTGTGAAAAGGGAAGACAGTGCGGAAGGGCTTTAAGGGGGTTGACTCTTTTGATTGCAAAAAGAAGTCTTTAAAAAAAAAAAAGACCTTAATCCCATTTATCTATGACCTCAGTAAACTCTTTCCCTGATAAATTTATGATCTCATTTAGTGATGTGTTGTTCACAAACGAGTCGGCTCTAACTGCCGATTGTAGCGCACGACAAGAGCCGACTCTGTCGGGCAGAGCCAAATCTTCAGCCCCTCCTGCTCAGGGATGAGCATGTGGCCAATCACATGCGAGGACAGACAAGAATCACCTGGCCTGTGAAGTGGTACAGGCCAGGTACACAGAGAGACAGGAAGCTGGATTTAAATGCAAGTGCGTCAGGACAAATTGAAGAAACAAGTGAAAACTGTACTGTTTGCGTTAGGCCGTGGATCTCTAGTGATTGATGAGCAAAGATCTCTGTCAGATCCTCTCGGTCACGACTTCACCCAAAGACAGGACTTTACTAACCAATGAGGGATGGCGATGGCTATGCGCATCTTTTATATACAGTCTATGTGCAAGGACCTGAAACTGGCTGATAAGTAAAACTTATTTTTAAAGCTGCGTTAATTTTGGAGGGTGGGGGTGTACTTGCCCATAGCATAAAATTCTGTAAAAACAGCATTAATAAATTATCACTCTCCAATGTTATGGCAGACATGTTAGCAAACAATTGCTTATTAAGAAATCCAGCAGGCATGGATCAACATAAGCGTTCATGTTGAGAGGTGCCTCCAGCTACTTAATGAAGTAAGAATGCTCTCTTTTTAATGACTGTTTTCAATTACAGTAACTCCCTAGTGAAACACACTGTATATGGCACTAGTTAGAGTCACTACCGCGAGGCTGAGAGCACTTACTGGATTTATCTGATGTTTTTTACCGAAAAAAACAAAAAACAAACTGCCTGTTGTCAGTGGAAATCTAGTCGATGAGAGTGGAGAGACCTTCCCAAAACATGGATGGGTAAAAACAAAAATAAAACCTAAAAGTCATATTGCCAAGAGGAGCTGCTGCAGTGTAGTGCAGGAGCATCAACGCCTATAATTTTATTATATCCATGATTATTATAAAACTATTGATTAGGTTTACTATGAATTGACAATGTTCCTTCAAAATAGTTACGCCTCAATACTGATAGCAGGCTTTTTTTCCCTGAAAATATATATTTTTAAAAATGGATGCAAACAGATTGCTCCCCTTTGATGTCAGTATTAATCTTTCAATTGAAAGCTTAAGGCTTTCAAGATGGTGGAAGTTTCATTTTGGATTGTAACCTCCCCCCTATGTGCCTATTTGAATGCTGTGCTTTGAATTAGCTTGATTAGTATTAGGCACAACATGTGGCTCTGAGAAGAATCCAGATTCCTAGGAGGCCGGGTTGTTACCTTAAATGATGCCTTTTACACTTTGTCACTGTGAAGGTTTTTTTTTTTCCTAGGCTGAGAAAGAGGCTTAGGGGGTGCCTAAGTGAGGCCAGCCTGGCTCTGTCATTTCGGCCAACTTAACACCCAAAACCCATATTCCAATTTTATGCTTCTACAGACACCAGATTTTGGTTGAGACTGATATAACACTGTCCTAGTTAAGACATTCTTTAGCTTTTTAAATCCAATTTGATTCAGTTTTTCATGGCTACGAGGACCAGATCATTCACATAAAGGTATCAGCATTATTTCATCACTTTTTTGGTCTCTAACACAGATCGGTGTGTGGCTGAAGTCTCACTAATTCCATGAAATGTAGTTCCTGCTCTCACAGTTTTATGTCTTACATATGTTATGGCACAATTAGCTCAATGTGTGACTGAGATGATTAAGACAGTTTTACAATGAATCAGACATTAAACCAGAGGAGATAACACATGCACAGTAGGGCTTTCTTTAGACAATGGCATTATGGAGCCACACACTCTTGTTTTTTACTGCAGCACCGTCTTTCTATTGGCAAAAGGCAATGTATAAAAAAAAAATAGTAAATTTAATTCTCTAGAAAACCCAGCAGCTACAGCTACAAAAAGGAAAGGCTGGCACTGTGTGCACAGCACTAACTGTGCCAATGATGTTAAGTCCATAAGGAATTTTATCAGTCAGCTTTAGCCCAAGTAACATGGCTTTATTTTCTTCCCCATATTATTTCTTCCTTCATTCAGTAAATATAATTAGAGTTAAAACACACACACACAAACAAACACACGCGCACACACACATCACTGAGGGTTTTCTTTTAAGGCTTGTTTCATGCATACAGAAAAAACAAGCTTCTAAAAAGATTCGAGACTTGCAGCCCACAAATACTTCGTTTTGTTTCTGAGAACGTGCTTAACTTTGTTTACCAGACAGTTCGGTGAGGTGACTTTAGCTGAAATGAAACTCTCGTTCTGTGTGTATCAAACAAAAAAAAGCCTGTGTGACACTTCTGAGCACCACCTGTTTTGCTAGCTTAACAAGGTTTTTCCTCAGACTCAGAATGACCCTGAATAGAGGGCAACTCAACACAACTGTAAACCTACGACTTTTATACTTTATACTAGGAGCATTTGGGCACAGTAAAAATCTATGCCATAGCTAATAACTGTCTCGTTTGGCTGCTGCCTCCTGTCCAATCCAGCGTCTGTTGAAGAGAGCTGACTGCAACGTCAAAGGCAGCTTGTTCAGCAGTTGTTTGATAATTTGTTATTAAAGACTTTTGAAAAGGATTTGAATTGCTCTTTTATTATAACTTCTTATCATGTCTGTGTTTGTAGTTTTCCTTTCGTGCGGGCTGAAACACAAGAAAACACATCGGCTGCTGTCATGTGATGCAGATGCTTCATCAAATATGGTTGTTTGAGCTGTAGACCGGCAGTTTTTTGGAATGAATTTTTCGCAGTCGACCTGTATGAGGTTTCTCTTAAAACAATTTTCAATGCTTTACAGCAAATCAAATCTGTAATGATAGTAACATTTAAGTATTTGTGATTACAATGGGGGTACATCTGTCTGAAATACAACAGAGAGTTAACACGAATAAGACTGAGCATCTTCATGAGCGAGTGAAGCTTAGTTGGTGCCATAAACTCGGTTCCACAGCCCAGCAGAAAATTACAATCTGATGATAGAAACGGGCCACCAGTACAAACTGACATAACAAGAATTTAACACTGTCAGAGTAGAACTTGAAAGATTATCAGATTCAAAACTCAAAAGAAGTTTAGGAACATTGTCTAAACTATTATATAGAACATGTGGACACTAATGAAGGAATCCCAGGCAGAAGATGTGCCTGGTATCAAAATGTGGGGAAAAAAATGAGACCTTTCACAAACCCAGAGTGCAACTTTTCAACAGAGAAAACATTCAGTGTTTCAGCAAGTCTGTGTCATAGACATATTATGAAGTCTCCAATGATATCCATCCATCCATCCATCCATTCTCTTCTGCTTATCATTTTTAGGGTCGCGGGGGGGCTGTCTCTTAGGGCGACAGGCAGGGTACACCCTGGACAGGTCGCCAGTCTGTCACAGGGCTAACACATACAGACAGACAACCAATTGCACTCACATTCACACCTATGGGCGATTTAGAGTTTCCAATTAACCTATCCCAACTCTCCGATGACACTGATGCTCAAAGTTGGGGTTTAAAAAAATCATGCAGAATCCAAATCCACAGATTTGGCTTCAGATTGTTAGATTTGGAATTCTGCATGTAAAACTAATTTGGTTAGAGTTAAAAATGCTGGAAAAATAACACACACAAAAATTAAACTCACTTTGATGGCCGAGACTTGGAAATCTTTCGTCATGGTAAATCTTTGCATTGCTTCATTAAATTTTGATTGACTTTTCATAGCCCAGACCCGTCTGTAGGCTAGAGCTCGCCGACACTGTTACAGTTTCTTCACTTCAAGACAAGGTAAAAATGGTCCCACTAGAGGAAATTTTATGACCTCAGTTTAAAATAGTCCGTGCTTTATCCATCCATGGTGACGATGGCGATCCTTGACTGTTCCATTACCTTGAAGAAACAGTCTTTTTTTTCTTTTTGAATTCTTACTATAATCTCCACAATGAAATGCACAATACCCTTCTCTCACAGTGTAATCAGAGTATCTGATTGTGAAGTTTCTCTGAATGAAAAATGTTGTGTCTGTGTGTGTGTGTGTTTTCTCTTTTGTTTTGGGATACATTAAGTTAAATTTAGTTTAAACGTTTGATCTGCTGACATGAACAGTCCCTTACTGAGCCTGCTTTATCTTATTCCTCGGTCACTGCTGAGCTTTTTCTCTGTTCTGTCTTGTATACAGTGTAGTGTTCCAGTGACTGTTTCCTGCATCTCTCCTTTTCTGAGACATCACTACACCATACCTTTTTTAGATTTGGAGTTTTCAAACTGTAAATTCTAGCCTCAAGTAAATGAGTCAGCCTGCTGATCTGGATTATTGACTTTCTAGGACTGCTGAAAAGAAAATGTGAACAATCTGTACTCAAGTCTGCTCGTCTTGTCTTTGTGCTATTTTTAGTTTATGCACTTCAGAGTGGGGGGCTGGAGGCTGACATATGTCACCTCTAGACTGATGTCATCACATTTTTTATGATAAATTTTATTTAAAACAAACCTAGTGCATTACTAAATGTATATTGCCTATGACTGGCTTTACATCTGCTGTCTGTTTGATAAAAATGTATTTGACAGCATAAATTTAACTTATTCTTACACTTACTGAAACATCTTAATCTTCCATGTCTTCCAACATAATGTTCCAATTTTCCATGTAGTTTACAGATTAATAATTCAGACATGCTTTTTGATCGTTTTCAGTGACCACTCTATTCTCTTCTGTGTTTGGAATATTAAAATCTAACATCTTCCAATATGCATGAGGCAGAGTTAAAAATATGAATGTTGATATTTTAGTTGCTGATATTATGGCAATAGACTGGGATAAGTTTGAAGATGCAAGGAAATTGTTGATAATCATGATTTCTGGTGAGTTAAACGTGCAATATTCTTTCACAGACACCAACAGATTTCCCTAACATGTGTTATATGTAGTTATTTTTGAGTCCTTACTAAGATAATATGAAAATGCAGTTTAAAATTAATGTTGTTTTATTGTCACAACAAGTAATCGAAAACTCGTTTATGCTCCAGTCAACACACTTGGGTCTGTTTGTGCTGCTCCAGTCAGGTACTGCCAACAGGGCAACACGTTGCAGAGTGCCCACTGGTGGACCAACTATGCAATATCAACACTCAAAATATGTTTGAAGGGTGTTTCTCCCTCTTTTTTTCATGCAGCAGCTGTTAAACACTGATATATCAGCAAACGCTAATATTAATCAGGCCCTAATCCTTATCTATTGGCCTGTCATTAGCCCTAGTTTTCAATGACTGTTTTTCTTTATTGTGGTTAATCTTTTCTTTTTTCTACAAATAAGGACTTTGGACTACAAAGGACTACAAATAAGGACTATATTAGTTGGACTGTGGTGTAATTTTCTGTCAGAAATGCGGCTTGCTGTGCGGGTAACTGTAAAAACAAACCTTTGGAGAAGTAAGTGCTTTCAGCAATATCAGCATTTTATTTTTGCACTAATTAGCAGGTTTCTGTGTGTGTGGATGTGCCTTTATAGCTAGCACGAATTAATAGTTTAGCTGTCAGTTGGTTCATCCAAATATGTGTCCAAAACACCAAGATAGTAATGGTTAATATTCCAAGCCACTCGAGGTTTCGAAGCTCCCTAAATGAGTCGATCCAGAAACATGGGATGATGTCATGGTGGATACATCCATCTTTTATAAATACAGTTTGTATTTATACTGAAACCTCCTTTTAGTTCAGTCATCATTTGTACTTAACTGTGTGACTCGGACTCTGGTGGAACTGAACTGAATGTCTTTTTATTACTTCAGAATTTCAGTTTTTCACTGTAAATTGACTGAATGTCACTTGTGGCTGATGTGTTAGGTAGTTAGGTTTGTATGGCGGAGAGCCCTCATGTGTATGACCTTGTTGATTTTACTGTTAGTTATTTTTGTGTTATTAGACTGTTTAATTAATTATCATCATTATTTATGCATGTAATTTTTGTTTTTGTTATTGTTTAAACGATTTTTAATTTCTAAGTTTTGCGTCTAAGGACTCTGTTTTAAAAATTACATGGTGCATCTCAAGGGGGTTTTTCCTCTAATTAAAATGAAAAACCTGTTTATTTACTCAAGAAAAAACATTTATGGTTCAGTTATCACATTGAGATTTTTTAACTGGGGTTTTTGTGAGGATTTTTAACTCATTTTAACACAAAAATACTGCCAATTGCTGCAGTCACATCACTTAAAGTGGTTTTAAATCTGCACGTTATTATGTTAAAGTTAGAAAGATTTTCTTGGACTCAACCCAGAGGGGTGGACCTTTTAGTCTCTGCAGCATAGAGACACTATCTAAATAACTGCATGGTCCTAAAATATTGGCACTTGGTTTGATTTTATACCGTGAAAGCAGAAAAACCCTCACAGCCGACTTCTCTGGCCAAGTTAAGTAACTTACAGACTCCAACACCAAGTCTGGCCACTGTAACTTAAATTGCCTCGCTTGCCTGTCACTGCTCTTGGGGGCCTTTGATGAAACCTGGCCTGGACCTCAGAGAAAAGACAGCGTTTAGCAGGTATTACAAAGTTTCTTGTTAGATGTTAAGTAAAGTCTCAGTCCTGTGATAATATTAATTATAAAATTGTGGAAAATAATTAAGTGATACATGTACGCTAACAAACATAACTAATGTTATATTAAGCATTAAGGGAATTGACAGTCATGAACAGTGTTGCTGAGAAAGGCGTCCCCTGGAATTATTTATGTATACCATTATTTTTCTTTGGCACATCTAAAAGACTGAAAATTTAGGAGATATTTTGAGTTTTTGGACCAATATTCTGTCATTACCTGATAAGACTTCCTTTTCACGTGTTTGATTTTGGAGGCAGAAGAAAAAGACTCACTTCTAAAAGAATCCTGAATAAAAATGTGGATACCAGGAATTGACTGTGTATGACAAATGTTTTGCCACGACCTCCAGTCATACAGTGGGCTTTCAGACATGCCCTCTTTTACAAGTGAACATATCAGAGCCTTATTTGAATGAGTATGAGAACTCGCTGCGTCTGACCTCTTAACTTTGACACATCAGAGGCCTGAACTGCATGCCATTGTGTTAACTGATAGGCCGACACAAAATGTCAACTACTCGTGGCTCCGGTATTTAATCAGCTCTGCTTCTAATTTGCGGTATGATTAAAAAAATCCTCTGTGATGCATTTTTGTAGTTCCCAATCCAGGGGTGGGGGCAGCTGCTGCACAAACATATTGATTCTGCTCTCAGTGACAACAGCAAAGAAAACAAAACATTCAAGTCTGGTAAACTTCATTAGGTGCTGACAGTGCGTGTTATCAGTGCACCAGATCTTTTGCTCATATGGCAAAACATAACACACCCAGCGTGGTTGTCTCTCTCTCTCTCTCTCTCTCTCTCATGGGAATGTCTAATATCCTTCTAGAGGCAAATCTCAACCCAGCAGTCGTGTTATGGCGACAGTAAGCCAAAACAAAGTAGGCAACTACATTTACCTACATCTTTCCTGTGATGATGAGTTCCGAATTGCACCTGCCATGCATCAGTTCAGCTATATGATTGGCCAATACATTTCCTATCTGGGCCGTTGATTGGTTCTTTGAGAAGAAGGGCAGGAAAACCGCCATGTTTAGCATGTCACATTCTTGCAGAGCACTCGGTCTCCTCCTCCTTTTATAATGTCTCTGCCAGAAAACAGCAACATTAAAAGGACGTGAGGAGCATAAAACTGACCTGAGTCTGAATGGCAGAAAACTGTCACGTTATCAGAGTGATGAAAGCGGCAGGATTACGTATCTCATGTCTGAAAAGGGCAATTGTCCCTCCAGAGATCAGAGCGATGATACCTCACCATGCAAATGGAGTTGGAGTTCAAATCTTTTGATGGTGTGAATAGAAGTAAATTCTCAAAGTATTAATGGACACCCAGGGGGCATACCTACAGTGTTATGCAGAGATATTTGCATTTTCATCAGAAAACTATTTTAAAAAAAAAAGAAATTTCCCATGTCGGGGAGGACCTGTTTGTACTTGTTTCTGTCAAGAAAAGAAATGCTTTCAAAATTTAGGCTCTTTTATCCATTATTGATTTGCTTAAAGTCATCCATGCTGTTATGTATTCTCATGTAGTCGGCTGTTGCTTTGTGTTTTTTCGCCTCAGTCAGAGGCCTCTCTTGTCTCCAATTTGTACAAACATGGCACCTAGGAGACTTCCTGGAGCACCGACTCTGTTTTTATTGATTCTGCTGTTGATTCTTTTGTGTTATTCAAGCCGTGTGGAGGGCAGTGCAGCTCTGAAAGTCCTGCACAAAAATAATTATTGCTTTAATTATGTAACTGTAAAGCAAACAATAAATCTGCAGGGCGGGGGTGAGTGATTGCTTTTTAATAAAAAACACACTTTGATTTAAGCAGTTAGCGTAATTTAATGCTCACAACCCATTGCAGCAGTTTTTCAGAAGTACATTTCTTACCTTGAAGATACAAACACACACTGATTTGATAAATATGTGAGCAAAAGCATTACGAGCAATTGGCTTCCCAATCCAAAACACATTTGCATACTAATACATGCCCATAAAATATAACATGGTAATCAAATGTCTGGGAGTATGACACTGCCCGATTGATTCTGCCCTCCTGATGATGTGGTGTATTAAAAAGAAATGGTCAGTGAAGCAGCTGAGATGCATCTTGGTAAATGCGAGGAAGTTTTCAAGGCATCATCAAATAAAATGATGCTGTTACTTGCCTGGAAATCTTGGAGATGTTGTAATTTTTACCAGCTTTCCCCATGAATAGGACCTTGATCACTCCATGATTTAGTGTGTCACGTCCAGTCAGTTTTCATTTCTTTCCCTCCCTCAACATGATCTTGTTGAGAACTCTGCCAGGCAGCAGGATGCAGAGGCCAAAAATATTCCCAGTACAGCCACAGATCATCCAAAATATATTACGCCAGGTATAATGCTCCCTTCTGCGTCGGCGACAGGTGCTGTCTCAGCCAGACAGTGCATCTGGTGATGTGGGAACACTTGAAGCCTCTGTCTCCTTCTGCCAAGTGTAGTTTTTAACAGCAATGAGCAGCACATCAAAAACCATATGCTGACCAGGCTCCCGTGCTCAAGCATGTATGATCAGGGATTGATTTCATGTCTGAGTCTGTCATCAAATGTATTATTTCACATCACAATATTTCAGATGCTGAATGTGTAACGTTGCAGGTTTCAGCAGTCCATCGCATTCAAACACACACTAGATCTTCTCTATGTATAAAACAGAAGTGCGTACATCACTCTGCAATATCACTTCATTGTCAAATGACTCAAAATTGTGTCACTTTACATAATTACATTACTTCTGTGGTTAGGTTGGTTATTTGCTCTTATGTAAGAGCTTTGATTGGCTATGATTTTTAAAAAAGTCTCCAGAGTATAATTTCACAACAAAGATTAAAATCTTTTGTTTTTTCAGTTTTTTCCATCATCAAGTAGTTCTTTGATGATGGATTTAATCCTTATGCCTGTAATTTTTTAATATCTGCTCGTTGCTTTAAGGCGCCTTATGGATTCAGACTCACCCTTGGGCAGGTCATAGCTTTTCACTTTTTGGTCTTAAGAAACCTCCTGTGTGGTTTTGGCAGCATGCGTTTGATCACTAACGCTGGAATATTCCTTACCTGCCAGACTTCTGGAGACTGTACTCATAAAGCCCCTTAAAATCACACTCCAGCCTCCGTGCTTCTCTGTAGGCACTAAGAATTCAGTTTGGTAGTCCTGATTAGGTTCACGTCAAACGTGTGGGACTCCACATCAGCAAAATTAATTTATCTTTGTCATATCTGATCAAAGAATGGATTCATCAGACGTCTCTTCGTGTTCTTAAGCAAAATTTAATCTTGGAGTTTGTTGCCAAAGAGAAAAGCTAGAGTTTTGGGTTTTTTTCTTGGATGCATCCATAGATGTTGACATTATGCAGTGTCCTTCGCGCTGTCTGAGCTGCCACAAACTGATTTCCAGTGAAAACCCGTGTGCCAAATCGGAAGCACGTTCCCATCTGTTTTTAGAGCTAGATTGTGCGAGTATTACAATGTTTATGGTGACATTTTGGGAAAACGGCCACTACTGCTACGATTAGAAGTACTGTGGCTTTTCTCGGCACAGTTCACTCCCGAAGTTTTTGGACAGTGATGCAATTTTAAAAATTTGCCTCTATACGACACAGCAGTGGATTTGAAGTCAAGCAGTTGAGATGTGAAATCTAAAAGAGCCTGCCCCGCTCCAGAAAAAATATCCTTGGACAGATGAAACCAAGATTAACTTGTACCAGAATGATGGAAAGAGAAAATCACAGAGAAGGAAACAAACAGCTCATGATCCAAAGCATAATACATCATCTGTCAAACATGGTGGAAGTAATGTTAGGGCATTGCCATGTATGGATGTCAGTTGTATTAGGTTAACAAGCAGCTACTGAAGGTGGCTGCAGTAAAGGCCGAGCAAAGCATCTCAAGGGAGGAAACACAACATTTGGTGACGTCTGAATCAATAACAAAATCAGCTGGCATTTTTAGACAAACCTTTGAGGGGAAACACTGGACCTGCGAGAAGTCACAAAACAATCGAGCATGACATTCAGTCGTGATGTTTCTGTTTTTTGTAAAACATCTGAAAATTCATTGATAACAAAAATAATTATATGTTAGCATTAAAAATATCATTTCGATTCAGAGTTTCCAGATACCGGTGGATCAGCCATTATAGACAAATTAAAAAAACAATTGTAGGAGTAGCTGTAGCTGTAGGATAAACCTCATATTGGGCGGTGGTCTAGTAAATGTGTTAAGCACTGTATTCGATATTGAGAAACTAAGAACTGGATTAGGTTCAAGTTAATAAGATTACCATCATGACTTTTAAAGAGAAGTGATTCTGACCTGGAGCTTGTAAAATCTGCAGCACATTTAGACCGTGATGAGTGTCTCTGACGGGGGGCATGGAAGGGAAAAGAACAAGCTGCCTGGATCATTTTTCATCATTTTGTAGTGATAAACAAAAACTTTGATTTTTAAATGTCGCTACAGTACATACGCACACCTGCCAAGTTAGTCCCAAATCATCCCCAAATCAAGTGGAAAAACTATTGGAGAGTGCATCTTCTGCCAAGATCAATACTCTCAAGTTTGGAAATCCAGGACTAGGGAGTCAGATTCATACCACAAGGTAGGGATTTCTACCTTTACCAAGGCCCTACCTGTACACTACTACACTACACTGTACACTATTTACATTGAGACTGTTAGGTTATGGTTAATCTTGCTTGCAAAAATACTTCTAGAAACAGTACTGATTACACATCTGTGTCTCGGCTCTGTCATCCCTCTGCAGATAATCACTATTTAACATTCTACATGCATGAATCTGTTCTGCTAAAATCAGTCATTTTCTCAACTTTGTACAGGATAATGTTCTTTAGACATTACGGCATTCTGTGGATTAATAAATGTCTTTGCTTTCATCAATAATGGATCGTGTAAGAGATTGGCGCACTTGTCATGCATGAAAACGAGAGCACGTTCATTTTTTGGTTAAAAATTCAAGCGTGAATTTATTCCATCATTACATCAGATTGTCTAACAAGGCAATGATTGTCTACAACTGTCCTGTGTCATTTTAATGTTTCAGGTCCTTTTCAATAATTGATAGCTAGAAAAAATCTCATTGTATATTCATAAGAGCGGGCCAGTCACAGCTCAGCACACTGAGCAGTTTTCTTGTAACCCTGCTGTTCTTACAGTTTGGGGTCAGACACACTTTTTACATGCTCATTTTAATTAATTAACTTTAACTGGCAGCTGCTTCAGACATATGCAAAGAATTCTGACATGTAAACTAATTAGTTCTGGAACTAAAAAACTAAAGCAAAAACAATCACAGCTCAGACTTCATACATCCCAAATACAGAATCCTAGATGAGGGTTAACATTACCTTATAATAAGTCCTCTCTCCATCTCTCAGACAGCATCAAGCCTCAAAGACTACATTTCTGCACCTTGGCACACTTTCATAATAACTTTATTTTCTCTTTCTTTCTTCCCTCTTCTTGTCTCACCTTTTGCCTTTTAGTCTCCTCCACAGGGGCTGCGTCTTTCTTTCCTGTCTCTTTCTTGACACGCTGCTGCACAGAAACACAAATGCCCTCAAAGTCAAACTCACACAGCATATAGTCGTAGCCACAAACACAGTAACAAAGAGAACAAGTGCGGGTCCCTTATGAATTAGACAGCATGTCCTTTTTGGTGTTTGGCATTGGGTTTGTTTTTTCATATTTATCAGCAATGAAATATACATGACAGAAGTCATGCAGAGTTAACATGTACCACATATGTCCGCACATACAACAATGATATAAAAAAAAAAGAGGACTAAAAGAATTGGCTGAAAGTCTGCCCTGCTAACAGATGTACACACATTTCTCAGCGTTACTGAAATTTTGATGTGGGATAAGGCTGTTGGGCTGTTAAAAGACTGTGTCTAGGGGGGAGCAGGGAGCAGGGAGCAGGGAGCAGGCAGCTGTTTTTATCGAGGACAAGCAGGAAGGCACTTGGAGCTCGTTTCAATGTTAAACAAATAAAAGTGTGATATTTCAAATAAGCCCTTTCCTGCATATTCTGCCATCAAATCAAGACAACAAACGTTTGTGTTTTGCAATTTAGTGTCTGGGTGGGTGGATAATGATGCACGCCGTGCTTTAGTAAACGCACGACAACTCCTGGAAAATTGAACCACGGCAGTCGAAGGTCAGGAGAATCACATCGAAATGTGTAATTTGAAAGCAAAGATGTATTAAGATTATTCATAGGTGATGCACTGCACCTGTGTAAAAGTGAAACCATTTTTAAAATGATTCTGTGTCATCTAACTGTTGTGCTGTGCACTTAAATATGTTATTTTTGTTCTGGGATGATTTTGATTTAATTCAATAATTTTTAATTTAATTTGTTTTCTTGACCATTTTCTCACAGATTTATAAAATGTAAGATTGTAAAATATGAAATTTCCCTATGAATAGAATGACTGTGTGATTTTACTGACAGTTTTACTTTGGATCGGGTGTCAAACAGGTCAGGACCATCTCGCCAAAGGGTCCAATTCAGCCCACTCAGTAACTTTGGAAAATCTGAATATTTAAAAAAAAAGAGAGCGAAAATTGTGGACCTTTTATTGTAATTTCATCAGTTTTTACAGTCTTCTTACTGACAAAGACATAACACTTAGACTGCCTTAGTAAAAATGACAGCTTTTTAAAAAATTTAAACTTAGATTAAATTAGATAACAAATAAGAGCCCTTTTTCACCATTTACAATAACATTTTTTGTAAAAGGAGACATTTTCTGTGAATTCACAGGTAAATTGTGTTGTTTAATTACAGGATAAAGTCCTGTTTTTCTTTATTTCTAACAGTATAAACCCGATTAGCCATGCTCACAGATTTCTTTGATTCTGTACAGCAGCATTTCTTTATAATATGGAAAAAATAAGACATATATGACACTTAAAATCACACTGTTAACCCCTCAGCCATAAGGAGCTGATGGGGCATTGTTGTCATTGTTGTCAGGCTGCCAAGAGGGGGGCGTGAACAACTGACAATTAACTTGAGAAAAACGTCACTCAGGATTTTCAAATTGATACCAAAGGTGTATTTACCAAAAATTTGTGGATTGAATCTCCGTGTCCTTGATTTTAAGATCAAGGTCAGAGGTCAAGTGTTTTTTGAAAATCATGTAATCACATAGGATTATATTATACCATAGCGGCATCTACTAGGATGGTGATGGGTAGCTCTGGCAGCCAAAGAAAGTTTTTCTTCAGACATCTCAGGGCTGAATCTGTAGTTAAACTTTTTAACACTGAAAGTTGGAGCTCTCTTTTTATGCATATTATTAAGCAATAGCTCTAATGGTCCAGCCTACTTAAGATGAAATTGGAGTACATGCAGTCTATGATGTTAAATGAGATTTTCACCCCTGTTTTAGATGTTTCTGTTCTTCAGACCTTGAGAAAGGAGTCTGATTGGTCTCATTCATTCTTCAACTCAAAGAACCTGAGCTATCGACAGCCATACTCAGTTACAAAATCAAGAAGGCGTTTCATTATAGATAATAATGTCTAACCCTAAGCTAGACATTCTGTGGTGAGTGACAGAAGATACTTGGATTAAATGTACAGGTCCCCTTAAATGTGGACTTGGTCTTTCGGGGGGCTTTTTAGTCTTTATCGAGTTTGGACACTGTAGAGAAGACAGGAAAGCAGTGAGAGAGAGCAGTGAGAAAACATGAACGGCCTTGGGGCAGATTTGAAACATCTGCAATACCCTTAAAGCATGTGGGTCAACCTGGTGCGCTATATCCACGTTTATGGATTTAATGTTTGACTTTTCTGTGATGTTAATTTAAAAAAGAAACAAGAAGAATTTTCAGTTCCTCTTAACTATTAATATCACAAACCCTTCCACGCTGCTTTGACTGTATAATAAGAACCTTCATTAAGATGGGCATAGCTATACTATATGAACAAAAGCACTGGGACACCTACACATTACACTAACAGGAGCTGCTCAGCCATGGAAAAACATGCCATGAAGCTCCCGGGACAAAGTGTTTGCGCTGATGTTAACACCAGAGAAGCCTTTGAGGTCTGCAGTTATTTATTCAGCAGAGCGTTGGTGACTTTTTCACACTTTTTATGGACTTTAGCACTTTAACTTTATGCAATCTGCCACTTTGTGGTTTGTGCTGCTGTGGATCCTTCCACTTTGAAATATAACCAGTTATAGTTAGTCGTGGAATATCTAGGAGGGAAGAAATTTCACAGACTAGCACACCTGAATTCAGTCGGCTGTTTAGAGCGACCCAATCGTTCACAAATGTTTGCAAAACCAGACTGCATGACTAGGTGCTGTGACAATGGGACTGAGAACACCTGAATTCAAAGACTGAGACGTGTGACTCAGTTCTTTTGTCCTTGAGTGTATTTTACTGGCCGACAATGTGTAATTCAGAAATTATGAATTGAACCATTAAGTACTGAACAGTCAATATCAGATACCTCTTAACTTGGCCTTCATTTGATTCCAACTACACACCCATGAAGTTTTGCAGTCCATTGCGTTGACAGTGTCTGTGCACATACAAACAGACAGACGGACTTTACACCTGCCGAACTCCTAAAACCTGCCCTCATGGTAGCGTCTGCTGATTTGTGTCTGTAAAAACATTTTGCAGAGAATATACACACATACAAACAGACTCACAAAGTGAAAACTAGACCAGCCTCACCACATTAGCACTGCATTCAAATTTATTAGGACGCACTATCTAGTCTCCTCATATGTTCTTGAAGTAATTGTGAAATTGGCTGGGTGCACTTACAAGTACTATAAGGACTGTTTTTAATTGAAAATGACATGCTCGGTCCCCCGATGAAAGCCCAAGAAGCTGAGAGCTGCCAACATGCCTCGGAGCATTCAGTGACGCTGACTGGTTTGTTTTGTGCTGCTTGAAGTTTGCATTTTAAGGTCTTTGTAAGAGCCCAGAGCACTGATTAACAGCTCTATTGAAAATCTGCACAGTGTTCGACTGCTTCTTCATTTCTGTTTCCACAAAAGACGCAGCATGTGGATGGGTGGACCACTTAGAATTGTTTGGCTTATAATTACTCTTGAAATGCATTAACTGATTCCATGTTTTAAAGCAAATGACCCACCACTAGAAGCACCCGCCCGCCAGTGTCATTTCCAGTTGACAAACTGATATGCTGATTCGCCATGTCTGCATGCTGACTTTCAGTGCTCGAAGGCGCATTGATCTCACCCACCTGTTATTTATCTTGCTTGCTCTTTGAGGATAAATGGGTTGAAATGCATCATCTCCTTTTTCGAGCAGCTTGACCTCAGCGCTGTTCCTCCAACTGGCAGAATCAGCTATCATTCTGCACAAAATCATCCTTTAATAAATGACTGAATAAATCTGCGAGGTGGGCAGAGATTCAAAAGGTCTGGAAGCAGGCTAAGCTGCACCTCATTACTAGGTTATTGTCGAGGATGCAGCCCAAGTAATTAAAAGGCAAACTACTGATTCTCCTCCTGTTTGATCCTGATCTCCACAAGATAGGTTTGCTCCTGTTGCCCGTCGGATTCTTGTTCCATTTAACTCATCCACTAATATCTGCAGATTTTCTCTTTATGTTGGCCATCTGTTTCCCTTTGTTTCCAGTCTTTATGTTAAGCTAAAGCAACTAGCCGCTGGCTGTAGGTTCTTACTTATCTGCTTCTTTGTGTCTGAAATTAATGGAGAGATTTAATTGGTTGCCAACAGATGGGGTAAAACCTACATAAAGGAAAGGCATAGCTGCAAAGTATCAAATACATTTGATGTGTATTATCACAATTAAAATAACATATCTGATGTAGATAATTCCAGCATCACCATTAAGCGCTCAGTGTAACATGAATGTCAGCTGCAAGTGCTGTATTTCTAGTGACTTTTTTAAAATATCGCTTTTATCAGCTAAAATTGATTTAAATGCTGAATGACAGACGAATGAATGTTAAGCTGTCAGTCTCATTTTTCATACCCATTAAGTGTAGTGTCTAGTGTTTGAGAGCGTGTGTGTGTGTGTGTGTGTGTGTGTGTGTGTGTGTGTGTGTGTGTGTGCCTACTTTCAGTATTTACTTGTCTGCTATAAATTTCATTTCGAAAAACTCTCTCTTTAAGATTCAGGTTTCTCACGATACTTGAACCTGCAAACAAGCAGATTATGGGCAAATATTGCAGTCTTACGGTGCTAAATTCAGCTGCCTGTTTACACATTGTCTCATAGGAGTCCTTAACAAATCAGAAACATGCACACGCATTGATTTATTTACTGTGTGTGCAGCAGTGAAAAAAGAAGAAACATCCACCGAACGATATTCGCCCCTTCCAGCCATTTCCTTTCTGTAAATCTGACATTGATACCTAATGATAGTGTTTGCCACTTGTTTACCTGCATTAGACCAACTCCACACCATGTCTGACATGTTTACAGCAGCCAGCATGCCCGAGATGTTGGGTGACTTCGTGCAGCCCTGCTCCCATCAGTCACACATTAGTGTCTCTGCCTTGCCGCGGTCTCTGTAAACATCACAGGCTACAGTCGCGCTGCATCCAAACTCAATAATCTATATTAGGGTGACAGTGCACTGGCTCAGTTAAAAGACAAGACTGTATATGTAAATGACTCAAGACATTTGCTGATTCACACTGATTTAAACTTACTTTGGAAAGCTAGAATTTAATG
>VUQG01004010.1:40358-50576 GCA_015106755.1 Etia nguti
AATTTGTTTTTTATATATATATATATATATATATATATATATATATATATATATATATATATATATATATATATGTGTGTGTATATAAAGGCAAGCTCAGAGTTTTTTTTCTTTTTCAAGGATTCCACACCTTTTAAAACATTTTCCTGAAATATGCCCCTGAAGACGTCACGCCGCCATCTGCAAGTTTTTTCCAACTGAGACACGGTTTAGCACAGACTGGCTGGTAATGTGACGAGCATGGTTAGCTTCTCACAGTACTATTGCAGCCAAATGAAACTTAGAAACAATAAAGGTGGGTGGCCAACTCTTCTTTTAACTTCTGTGCACTATAATCTTTCCAACTGCTGAACTGCTCTCTTCAACAGAGACACGGACTCCTTATTCTTCAACCTTCTCATATATCTATGCATTATGCACCAGCTGCCAGTTTCTTAAGACAACGCTGCTAACATTACCAGTCTCGTCAAGTCATAAGCAAGTATGAAAGCCGACATCAGTGCAAGTTTACTTGGCGTGTGTGTTATTTATCGAACGGGTGCATCGGCCTGGAAGCGCAGTTTGAGATGCAGCTTGTGTGCATCCAGTGAAGTGTGCCTCTCTTCTTAATGCAAATGCACTTAGCATTTAAGGGACTGCGCAGACATCAGAGGGAGAGTGCACATTTTGTGGTCGACTACACATTCTGGTACATTTATTAAGGCTCGCCCGATAGTCAGGGGTCAGCATTGGGAGGATGATTCTCAGATTTGAAATGAGCTGTTAAAGGAAGGTTGCGCAGCAACGCAGGATGGAAAGCTGAGATCATTTAAGCTGAACTTGAACTTAACACTAGAGCTAATTCGAGCGAAGCCACTATGGAGATTTCCCCCAAACATTTTATGTTCTGAGCGACTCCTGCCGCACATGCTCCAGTAATTTTCTAACTTAGCGTTTAATCAAGACCTCGGTAAATGGTTCGGAAAGTTAAAAACTTCCTTTAATGGGGGACCTTTATATCAGTATCAGCACATTTTATTTGCTTTTCTAGGCTTGATTTCTGTCTTGATTTATCACCCCTCTGCATCCTAGTTCCACTGTTAAAGTGCATCTTTGGAGATCTCGTTTACATGCGGAAAGCACCTAAAGACAGTCCCAGTTACTGATAATTAGCTTCTGCTTTAGAAAATCAGACGCTAATTTCATGCAGATTGCCAGTTCAAATATGCACATAAATCTGGCCCTGACACTCATATTTTAGAACCGGGTATTACAGGGATTAACATACCAAACTGAAAAATATATATATTTTTATGATTTAAAAAAAAAAGCTTTTTTACCACTCACACTAGAAAGAGGGTGGTGAGATATTTTAGTTTGGAATTTGTTGTCCTGTGCTACCACAGGGGCTGTGCATATCAAAAGAAATGCTAATATGTTTTAAGTTATTGAACCCTGAGAGTGCGGAGAGCAGCCTACCGGTATGATATAATGCAAAAAGCCCTGCGTTTGTGCTCCCGTTAATGTGCAGTTTAACGTTTCTCTCGCTAAAGAAACTCGCCCTTAAGCAAAAGTGGATTTAATAGCGATCGCTGCTACATGCTTTCTCAGGAAAAGGGCAACACTTTTCCCAGGTGCTTCTGTACCAATACTGTTGAGTCAAAGAACAATATTATTGCTACAGCATGATGAAGAGGAGCACTAAAGAGGCCTCCCTCCTCCTCTTCCTCCTCCCTCTCTAAGCTCTCCACTGCAGCCGCGTTGTTGCTGACCACTGATTTGACCATATTCGAAATCTGACTGTAGAATACAATGTTGAGCTCCCACACTGCACTGAACACTTAATTTAGGATGGCTGTGCCTAAGGAGGTAGAGAAGGTCGGGCACTAATCAGAAGGTTGGCGGTAGGGGTTTCGATCACTGGCCCTTCCGGTCTCTGAGCACGATGCTGAATTCCAAATAGCCCTGATGGATCCATCAGCGTGTCAGTGTGATAGATAAGAGTTTCATGTGTGTGAACAGATAGATTTGAGTGGTTAGTCGGGCTAGAAGGGTGCTATATAAATGCCTGTCAGCTTTACGCATATGACACCAGATCGTTAGTTAGAAAAATAGCAAGACAAATTTGTTCAACTCTAACATAAAGCAGTATTTCCACACACACATTTCCACACACACAATTCAGATTTGTATGACAGATGCCTAAAAGAGAATCTCCACCAAAAACTGTTTGCATATTTGTGGAAATGACTTTTGTCAATGAAATTCCCTCAGTGACTGACTAAGCTTCTAATCTGTTACAAGAGGCCTCTGAAGGTTTAAGGAGAGATATCGAGTGGAATACCACTTTAAGGTATTTTGGGGAAACAGCCGTATAAGCAAGAGCCTAATTTGTGTTGTCATGTAGAGGCACTATGTAGGTCTGCTTCATTGGCGATGAATGAAAGGATGAAATTGTGGACTGATAGATTTAAGCAATTACACCCACATGAGCTTTATTTAATAGGAGTTGGGGCTAACATTGTTGAACCACAAAATGTGCTTATATCCGAGGAAAATCACTCTGGGTTGTGTTACAGCGTGCGCACAGACATTCTCTGATTCACTGTCACTGAAGCTGCGGCTTGAGGGGCCCGTTAATGCGAATTCCTGCTTTAACATTGGGTGTGTTGTCTCGATTTTTGAGAGATACATCATTTTCACAAATCTAGATTCAAGTTCAGCTATGAAAACAACAATTTTTCTTCTTTTAGACAAGGCTTATTTTCTGCTTGGAGGCAAACTTGTTCAATTTAGAAAGCATGTTTAATAATCACAAATGAAAAAGCTCCTTACAGTCTGTTCCACTGCAGTAAATCAGCCACTGGGGGGAAAAATAAAAATTCCTTTTCTTTGTCATTTTTTTAAAGAGTGAACACCAATTTTTGTTGGCAGAGAATTATCTCACTGAACATTTTACTTCATTAAGATCTTGCTTGGCCCTCATCTGGCAACATTAGCATGAATGCTAACAGTTATCCCTCATGACACATCACAGGAGTCAGCGGATGTGATTTTAAGCACAAATGCAAATCCTCCAAGACAGCGTGAGCACTCAGTGACCCAAAGTTTTCCAGCTACGTTGACCGTTTTGAAAACTGCGGCGCAGCACATACTGGCTCCCAGTTATGTTAGCTCTGATGCTAACTCCAGGGAAAGTTAGTGTAATCTTGTCCCATTGGTTGGAGCTGACACTAATTCCCTGGGACAGGAGTGTAGCGGTGTGTGATTTAGCAGCGTATGCTAAGTGCTGCTGAAGCTCCGGGCTAGTATGTGGGCACCAGGGCAGAGAGAGCAAGCTGGGAAAGTACTGCCTTCACTAACTGGCCTGATTAGACCGGGTGTGAGATGACATGGATCAGATACACATACTAACCCAGCTGGAAAGACAGATTGGGAAAAATTAAATAAAAAGAAAAAAAAACATGAGTGCATTAAGAGAAAATGAACAGATACAGATGATTAGGAGAAATGGGTGGAAAGTTAAAAACCAAGAGAGGGGAAAATGAAGAGATAAAAAGACAGTAGGTTAATTTTGTGGACGTGATGCTTCCTCCTGGGGTGTTTTTCAGCTCTGCTGGACTGTGGCGGTGTAAGAAATTGGCTGAGATGCAACGTAGCATTTGCATCATGGTTTCATTAGCTCTCATTCAGCCCAAGGCATTTCACACTGCATTTCCTCTACTCATCTGCTTCTCTTAGATCTGCTCACATTACAGAAAAAAGAAGGTAATACAGAGTAAGCTGAAACAGGGAGCAGGAGCTTGTCTTAGACTAGAACTTGGTTAGGATATAGAGCTAAACAGCGTTTTCATCTCAGCAAATGTTACTGATTGATGCAGACACTTGTGTGGGCCTTTAGCACTTTGGTTTCCCCTCATATCCCCCACCCCAGGAATGAGGTAAAATCAGATTATTTATTTCAGGGTTATTTTATCTGTTAATAGCTGGCACTTTGCTGTGAATACTGCCTGAAGGCATAGATTGTGTTCAAATAAAAGCAGACAGTGGAAGAGAGATTTGGGGCATCTCTTGAAGCCCGATTAGTGGTTAGTTAGGTTTAGCCCTGGTCTCCTTGCGGTTGCCCACTTTGACACTGAAAGAAGTTATTTTTGAACACTAGAGGACAAAAAGAGGATGATGGGCTTTTAGTCGCAGTCATTTCCTATCATGTGATCTTTGGTTTTGCACTTGAGATTAATCATTAAATGCATCTTAGTCACACTGTGTTTAGATAAATAAAACCCAGTCTGTGACAAAGCTTTGATGTCACTTCTGTGCCTTTTGAAGACACGTGAATACACTGCCAAAATTTATCCTGCCTAATAGGGAGTAAAGTACTGTAGATTTGAACATGTTCTTGTTTTTTTAAGACACAAAATCATTCTTTACATAAAAATAGTAAAGATTTGACTTTTTGTGGCAGAAACTGTATGACTTGTTGGGTTTTTTTACTTTAACTTTTTTACTTTTTAGTCTTGGCTATAGACTTTATAACCACCAGGATTATTATTTTAAGATGTTCATAAAATATGAACATACAGGTATTTTTTTACCTTGACAGTGCACAGTGCTGCATCTCTCATCTGCACCTGTGACAGGCTGCTGATAACAGGCAGAATTTGTCAAGGCAAAGAAATATTGTTACAGGCTCAGTGTGTGAGCCTGGCACCATCATTTCAGGAGTAAAATGTTCTGTTACAGGTTCTTATTTGTATTGATGTGTGTGTGCGTCTGTGTTTTACAGGGTATAATGGGTGTAGTGGGCTGGATGTTGCTCCTACTTTCCCATATGATGGCGCCTGTGGCATCCCAAAAGCCCCCAGGGCTGAGCGTGGGCGTGATCATGGGCCAGACACGCCCCGTTAACGACCAGGATCTCCGACCACCTCGGCGCCCCGAAGACGCGCTCGATGTTTCCGTGGTCACGCTGAAGATGAACCAAACGGACCCAAAGTCTGTGATTACACAGGTAAGAAACGCATTGGCATTCACCAAGCGTTACGCACATGAATGGATCGCCTTCCACAAACTGATGCTTGAGTTTGTTTCACTGTGTCCCAAGGTGTGTGAGCTTCTGTCTCGCACTCGTCTCCATGGCATCGTGTTTGCTGATGGCACCGATCAGGAGGCCATTGCCCAGATCCTTGACTTCCTGTCCGTTCAGACTCAACTTCCAGTCCTGGGAGTCCACGGAGGCTCCTCTATGATTATGGCTGACAAGGTGAGTGACCTGACGCAGTGTTGGACATTTCGAGGACACACATGCAAGGTGGACTGCTTTGCATACATCAGTGTTTGCTTTTTGGAAGTGAAAATAAAGACTCCCATCAAAGTTTTGTTTTCCAGACGTTTGTGGCACCGATAGATGTGGTATTTTGGAGCTCACACCACCTGATATTCAGCTAATAATGCAATATAGTCCACTTGGTTTCCAATATGAAAAACGATAATCTCCATGCATTACACATGTGAATTGCGTGTTCTCAGCTGGTAGGTACATGCGTGGAATAAATCATTTGCTTCCAGTGAGTTACTTTCGAGGTCTGCCTCTTTGAGGTTGTTTGTCTTATAAATGGATGCTCTAGATGAGAAAATAATACACTGGGAGGTTTCTGAATGATGTGTGTGCTATCAACAGCTTCATCAGCTTAGTGTTTGTTTAAGTTTAAAGTGGAAATGCCGCTGTCAAAGTTAAACAGAATTTTAATTGCTCTGAATTGATGGCTGCTATCACCCGAAGTAATTTTATGTTAATTAGGCTTTTACAAGGTTACAAAGTGCATATTTAGAAGTGAGGTGTTCGTAAGGTCAGAAGAAGCCTTTGCACGGAGCACGCTGCATCCTCTGGTACATCGTTTTTATTTTAGCAGATGATCAAGGATTGTTTAAATATGTAATAATGCATTTTCTGCTTTGTGTAAAACTGGGCTATGCAAAGCTCCCCCCCCCAAAAAAAAAAGAAAAAGAAAAAACAAGAAAAACAAATCCTGAGCTGTATGTAGCTGTATCATGTCTAGTGCTCAGTGGGACGCAAGAAAAAACAAAAACAAAAAAAATCTGATTTCTAGTTTTAAAAGAAAAAAGAGGTGATATCCTTTAAGAACGGGTGTGTGTGTGTGTGTGTGTGTGTGTGTGTGTTTTATTTTGGTGCGATGCTCAGTGCAAAGTTAAGGATGTACATTGCTTTCTAAGCTGAGTTCTCTCTCTGCTGCTGGCTCTGTAGACCTCGCTGACTGACAGACAGACAGACAAACACAACTGGTTCTTTAGCTTTTAAATCTCTCAGGGCACAGCAGCCAAAACACAGGAACCAATAACTGCTGCAGTACAGCAGCCTTTTGAAGTGCTCCTTGACGGGGGATGTGGTGCGCGAGCGTGCACGAGAGAAAAAGACAAGAAAGAACGATAACAGAGATGAGGAGTGAGGTAAAGGAGACAGAACTGGCTTGAAGGTGAGGGGAGCTGCGGTTGCAACGTGAAGGTCAGCGGTTTGGACTCCCCACTGAGCTTATAATGATAGGGGAAATAAATAAATAACATTTTTCTCGCTCTCAATCGCTGCCGTTAATGTTCCATTAAACAGGGTACTTAGCCCCCAACTGCTCTAATTGAACAGCTCGGTGGCCAAAAGTACAAGAGTGCGGTCATTTCTGGCAGCTCCCAGGTGTAAACGTGAGTGTGTATGGCCTGTAACTAACCAGCTCCTCCACAACAGCTCCTGCAGGCTTTACCTGTAAATAACAAAATTGGTTAAAATTGGGGCGAAACCATCCCACTAGCAGGCAGGTATGGAAGTACAGTGAATCAGCAGATCATCGAAAGCATTGCTGGTAGGTTGACTCAGGTTCTCAGACATGCGGTTGCTCGAGTTCACGTCTACCTTGTCAGGGGAAGTTCAGAAATCTAGAGAAAGGGCACGAAAGGGCACCAGTGAACTTCCTTGTGCGTGTTAAAGATTCCTGTAGACACGATTGGGACTATAGGTTTTCATTAGCTATTGATCATTTTTGGAATAAAAATGTCATAAAATTTAAAGCGTTTTCTTGGCTGTAACACCGATACAAACAGACATCATCCGACTCCATACCTGTTAGCAAGGGGCTAACCTTTAATGTGCCAGCTAAAATTAAAAAGGCCATTTTCCCTCTGATAAACACTTTGATTACATTGTCACATCGTATGAGAGTTTATTCATTAATAGTCCAAGTCCAACAATGTTAGATCCACTTTAAAAAAGGCTTCATTAATATTGCCTAATATCAGCTAACAGCAGCAGAAACAGCAGAAAAGTTCGGGATATCTTCAACAACTCACTTCAGTATTGCTGTCATTGCACAGATGTGAGCTTTACTGACTGACCGACTCCTACCCCTCCAGAGTGAACACTTGTTATATTGACAGCTGAGGTAAACAGTGAACCAGCAGCCTGCACTCACTACAGATGAATGACGACCAGAATTGCCACCATAGATAGGATTATACACTTGAATTGGAAGGACTCAGGTGACTGTAATCTGCAATCTACTGACATGTAGTCGTGATATTTTACACACTGTACCTTTAACAAGAGGTGCTTACATTTTAAAGGGGAGACATGATCACCTCTTTGAGATAAGAGGTTTTTTTTATTGCATTTTTGCAGATAAGGCGAGCCACATAAAAACAACTACAATGCACATGGCATGATAATAACAAGATGTGGCAGCTAGTCATAGCTAACTATGTTTTATTTTCTTTGGGAGGCAGATATAATATGTAAAAGGCCTCTTTACACGTTTCTGAATAAATGGATACTGTTACCGTTCAGAATCTTAATAAACAGATACAAATACATACATTCAACAAAAATATTACATTTAAGAAACAATCAAATGTTTGGTATTTTTATTTGATTAGGTATAAGATATAGCTGGTATTTATTTGTTTATTAAATGACTGATTCTTTTGAGAATCTTTCTGAGCGTCAGACATACTGGTGTGCTACAGCATTTGCTGATGGCGCCTAATAAAAATGATTACAGAGGTGCCGAGGACTCTCAGTGAGGCTGACACATGCTTTGCACTTGATGCTCCCTCTGTGATCGTGACAGCTTCACAATAACCCCCCTTCAGCACTTTTTTTTTTCAGCTCTATTAGCTCCCATTAATCTCACAACATCAAACACATTTAAGCAGGAATGGTCTGGAGACTTTGAAAAATAAAAACAAACCAACTCCAGCAAACATGATTTGCTATGGGGGGAAGAAAAAAAAGTCTGGCTATGTGAAATATCTCTTGGCAGTGAGACCACTGCTTTCATACCTGCTGTCAGTGGTGTAGTGATAATCTGGAGGATCGAAATAAATCCCAGTGGGCTGGTAACAATTCAGCTTGATTACTGTGGACTAGCAAACAATATTGTGCTTTTTGCAGCTTGAACGAGTCGAGTCGTGTGCTCTCTGTCGCCACGTATACATACACTTCACTCTGTTAGTGTGCCAATCAAGTTTGTACTAGAGGAGTGGAAAAACAAGCGGTTCCTCCTGTGGTACCTTGGGTATGTTAGCTGGCCACAGTAACAGTTTAGACAGCATGCTTTAGATGGAGAGCAAAAACAGAAGGAAGAGGATGATGCCAAGAAAATACAAAAAAAAAAAAACTTCAGCAGGGAAGTGCTCTAAAATAATGGATATACATAGAGGTGGGCAGTTTAAGTGTGAAATCCTTGGTGTTAAAGCAGTGTTAAGCTGCCAGGATGCCAACTTAACTGTCATGATTGTGTCACATTTCAAGTAAAGGCTTTCTCCAGTTGTCACTTTTATTAGCTATAAACAGGGATGGGCAATGCACCGATCCATGTAAACTGATAAAAAACCAGGGTAAGGTGACTTATTGCAATGATTCTCTGTTTAAAAAAAAAACATTAAAAAGTGTTAAAACCAGGTTTTTTTTAAATGAATATATATATATATATATATACCTTTTTTGTCAAGGTGGTCTTCATTTGCACACTATATGACTTCTGAGCTTTTGAATGTTCTTCCCACGAACTAGAATATTTTCAGTAGTTTTGAGTTGGAGATAATTGCTTATTTCAAGTAGGTTTTTTGTCAAGTTGTGTTTGGTTACCAAATAACATTCAGTTATTTTAATATTTTCATAGTAGTGATCAGTGAGAATTTAGCTTTGGGGGCCATTTTTAAATTGATCAAAACCATCGATAACAGTAATTTTGGTTAACTTTCATCAAAATAATAATTAGGCTTATTTTTGCTTCACAACATTTATCTTAGAAGCAAATCAGGGAATTGAAATTCGTGCCCCCAGCCACCTCTAAAAGAAGCAGTATTGCTTTTTAATGTATACATTTTTCAGATGTCTTGGCAGGTTACCGTATTTCACAGTTAAGCAAAGTCTTAAAGGTTTTTGTATGTGTACATTTTTTCTGGTTTTCCAGGCTTCTGTATAATAAAGTACTGTAATAACATAACGGTGCATTACCACATCCAGTTTGGCCTGGATAGTGCATGTATGTACAGGGATTATCTTTTGTTCAGCATCTTGTAGATTGGAATGAGGGAAGCTTGGAGACTTATAAGCAGGGCTGTTCTGTCAGATTTATGGATTTTAAGAAACTTTTATGAATCCTTTAAAATTCCCAGGATTTCTGAATTGATTACTCATTATATTTGGCCATATATTTATATATATATATATATATATATATATATATGTATATATAGCTTCGGGGTCACTGCACCGAGCGCTCCGACTACCACTGGGACCACTGTTACCCTCCACATCTTCTTGAGCTCTTCTCTGAGCCCTTGGTACTTCTCCAGCTTCTCGTGTCCTTCTTCCTGATGTTGCTATCATTCAGTATCACCACATCTATCACTATGGTCGTCTTCTTCTGTTTGTCTACCACCACTATGTCCGGTTGGTTAGCCACCACCATTTTGTCCGTCTGTATCTGGACAAAATTGATTTTAGCTTGGTCATTCTCCACCACCCTTGAGGGCGTCTCCCATTTTGACCTCGGGACTTCCAGGCCGTACTCGGCACAGATGTTTCTGTATACTATGCCGGCGACTTGGTTATGGCGTTCCATGTATGCCCTGCCTGCTAGCATCTTGCACCCTGCTGTTATGTGCTGGATTGTCTCAGGGGCATCTTTACACAGCCTGCACCTGGGGTCTTGCCTGGTGTGATAGACC
>VUQG01004011.1:0-10528 GCA_015106755.1 Etia nguti
CCATTTCGCTGTCATCATGCTTCTCCCCACTAAACTTGTTCTTCTCATGTCTGCTTGAGTGAGCATCCCGCCTTTGTCTTTTTACACCACCTGTGCTGTTTGACGGAAAGGTTGCGTTCATTGAGATGATAGTTGAGTTAAGACTCGCAGGACTCGCAGCAGCAGTAGTGTTGGTCAGGTCAGTGGATGTTGAATTGGTGTTTGCTGGTGTGAATGCTCCACTGGTCATTTGGTTGGCTCCTGTTGTGTTGAGGGCTGTGACCACTGTTGGCTTTGGTGCTGTAGGGATGCACTTGCCAAACGACTTGACCAAGCCTGTGTTCAGATGAGACATCTTGTCCACTTCACAGATAACTGCAGCAAACAAGAAAGGAAGAAAAGATTAAAAAGGTGATAGTCAATAAGAGTCATCTTCCGTCAACCTCCAAAATGCATAAAAAAACAACAGTGACAGAAAAAATGAGCTACCTTCAAAATGTATGTGCTGTTAGTTTTACTTCAGTGACTTTTGTTTTTCAGTGACCACAAAGTTTTATCTTGTCATATGTCAGATAAATGGATAAGTAAACAAACTGGTCTAGGTTCTCCAGCGTCCCTTCAAAAGAGCAAAATGTACACTGAAGGAGACTGAAAGAGACTACTCTATCTTTTATATAAAGCTCTTTGTAGTTATTTCTTTAAAGCAGACATTCTACTTGTGTTAATTTAGCATTTTTGTGTTCCTTTTTGTTCTCCACATTACATGTTGCTATTATATTACAATTTATTTGCTGACTTTTCTGCATTTGAATCTTAACAGTAAGTAATAACTGAAGTTATCAGGTATATGAAATTGGAGGTCATAAAAGTCAGTTCATGGTTGTTAAACACCAAAACCACATTTGAGCTCACCTGTTGCCAAGACTTTTCCCCCCAGTCTCCCGGGCAGATGGATCATTTTCCCGAGCTTGTCTCTGAGCTCACATTTGGAGACAATCCGGCTCTCAGAACAGGTGGGCAGAACTGCCACAGCCACCAGGACAAGCAACCCGAGCTTCATATCAGTACTTTCTGTAGGAAAAAGTGAAAATGAAAAGATTGTTGTGATGTCTTTTTAAACAAATCGAATACCTTTTCATGATGTAAGACAATTTTGCATTTATGTACAATTCAAGCTGTTCTAAAGTTGACTTTTGTAAGAAAGGAGCTGACAAATGGATGTCAAGATGTAAGATTTTGCTTTTAAGCTATGAAGGAGTATTTCTCTGGTTTAACTGCAGAACTTTTTCTCTATATGCAGAACCCATTCATTTGATTCTAGTCTACAGTGAAGTCTCCAGTTAACAACCCTCCTGTCACGTTCACCTCCCGCCCCTTACTTTAGTGTTCCCAGTCAAAATTGACCGGCCTGTTTTAACAGCTCTTGAATTAGCATAACAAACATTTTTAACCAACAAATTCAGTTCAGTGGGCCATTCAGTAGGTAGTTCAGTGGGTCTTTCATGTGGTCGTTTAGTCAGTGAGTGAGTGACTGAGTGAGTGAGTGGATTCCCATTCATTTCCTATGGTGGTCACTTTTGGCCAGGAACACCATAGATGTAACAAGGTTGATTAAAACACTCAAAATTCAATGAAAGAGGTTATCATCACTTGTATATGTTCAAGTGCATAGTGTGGAGGATATCATAAGGTCTTGAGGCAATCAGATGTAAAACACAATATTTATGAGTGTTTTAATTTTTAAATCGGTCAAGTTTGACCCGAACGTGACAGGAAGGTCTGCAGTGAAGTCACCGGTTAAAAAACAATAGTCACAGAAAAAGTAAGGAAACAAATGTTTTTTTACACAATATGACAAAAACATTGTGATTATAAATGTAGCAAACAGTAATCAAACTCTTACTTACCACGTTGGGCCACCTGATCGACTGTTAACTGAAAGAAATTGCCGTCTCTGTATGTTTGCTGATAGTCTGTGAATTTATATGTGATGGCTTTTACCACTGGACAAGCCTGTTTCACTGCTGCCTTTGTTGTATGGGGAGTTTCCCTTGAGACACAGGAAATTTTCTTAATGATGATGAAAGAACACACAAATGTGGTTTTTATTATTGTTATGCAATTGATTATGGATTATATTCTTTTACCTAGCCCATTTAACATTAAATCACCCAGCACCTGACTTTCGCTGTTTTCATTGACTTGAACATCAAGTCAACGCACCCAAAAGGATTATACAGTGGCAGACAATGCGGTTACTTTGCTGAAATTCTTTTATTTGATGTATTTGGGAGGTGCAAAATGTTTCTGTGGAGCAGAGTGAAGTCACAATGATAAAAACTGTGATCTCACAGCTATTTAGTTACATTCTTTAAAGAAATTCCTTGTGTGATGACATGAGTCTGAGGTACTTATCACTGGACAACAAAATCGAATCACTTCATCCTTGAGCCTTCAGTCTTACATGCTGTCACATGGACTGCTGTCACATGTAAAATTTCAATCTTACATGAAATGTAAGACTGTTTAGATTTGACTGTTTAGATTTGACTGTTGTCAAATCTAAAATAATTCCCAGTACCAACTGTCATCTATGCAAAGAACTAAATGAATCAAGTATATTATTCTCTGTCTGGGGCAAAGTTTGTCCACATTTTCCAGCACAGACTCAGATTGCAGGAAAGGTAGATCTAAATAGTTTATCACGGTTATTTTTACTGTCTCACCGTTTAAGCACACTGAATGACATCACAAGTTTCCAGGAATTCTGAGATGCAAGATACACAATCACAATGATCTTTAGTTTCAGATCAACCAGTTTCAATCACTCAATGTCCACCTAAACAATAGCCTAGTTTCCGTGTGACAAAAATAAGTGTTTAAGGATATTTAGAAATGTTTAAAACTTACTTACTTCTACAAAAAAAAGTAGCACCTGAGAATCCATTTTACTGCATTGATCCATTAATCCATACATTTTCTTCTACATATCCAATTCTGCTCTGTGGGCATGATGGAGCAGATCCCAGCTGCCACAGAATAAGAGGCAGAATACACCCTGGACAGGTCACCAGTGTCCTGCAGGGCTAACACAGAAAGACTTACAACCATTTTCACTCACATTCACACTGCCTATTTTAATGCAGTCAAATAAATGTTAAATATTTGACACAAGACTATAGTGAATGAGTCACGCCTCAAGGCAGCCTGTTTTACTAAGATTAGTTTTATTGTCCCCCCCCCACACACACACACACTGTCACACATTTCTCACAAATTCTCACAAAGTGCAAATTTAATTTTTCACTGTAGAAAGAAGTTTTCTTCCCACGCAGAGTGTACAGCAGACACTAATATTTTTGTCACTTTTTACAAAATCTAACTCAAATTAATGTCAGTACTTCTAAGCTTTAAATGCTGCATGGTCGTACTCTCTCCCCCACTCTCTATATTCAATTCAATTCAATTCAATTTTATTTATATAGCGCCAAATCACAACAACAGTCGCCTCAAGGCGCTTTATATTGTGTAGTAGATCGTACAATAATAGATACAGAGAAAGCCCAACAATCATATGACCCCCTATGAGCAAGCACTTTGGCGAAAGTGGGAAGGAAAAACTCTCTTTTAACAGGAAGAAACCTCCGGCAGAACCAGGCTCAGGGAGGGGCAGCCATCTGCTGCGACCGGTTGGGGTGAGCCTCTATATTATGCATTGTTGATCTACACACGTCTGTTGCTGCCCTGAATGTCGCATGCTCTTACATCATTGTCATGAGACACTGGCACAAACAAAATCACGGTTTAGTAATGCGGTAACACAGCGTGCTTACGGGAAAGTAACAGTAATCTAATTACTTTTTTGCAATAGTAATCCCTTACTTTACTTGTTACTTGAAAAAAGTAATTGGATTACAGTAACACATTACTGCCCATCTCTGTTTATTAGATGGCATCACATTTTGATTAGTAAAACATTTTTAACACTGTATACTTGATATTAATGATTAATTATATTCTCTTTTGATTTAATTAAGAATTGCAGTCTTTAGTCTTTTTCCCAGACTGTTTTGTATTTTTTTTAAATAATTTTATAGAAATTGGGGTTAGTTATGTTTGATATGCATGGGCCTATTTTTAACACACTCTAGGGGTTACAATATTTTGATACAGGTATTGGTTGATTGGCGCCCTGTGCTGGTATTTAATCCTGACTGATGTGCATTTATCAGACCCCCAATGAAGACAATAAAAAGTCAATACAAATGGGTCTGTTTGCTCCAGGAATGCATTTTTTATATGATTTTTTTCCCCAAACAGAGTGTCTCAGAAACTACTTTTTCATTTTGATCTGTTTAATGTTTCCAGAAAGTGAAATGTAAAGTGGGCTTAGAAAAGTCAGTGAAATAGTGGATCTATTCATGATCTGTTGCTCAAGTTATCTGCTTATTTCACATTGTCAAATGTCTTTAAAACAAGACTGGTAACCTGCCCTGGGTGTACCACACATCTGGTACTAAGGACAGCTTGGATAGGCTCCAACTTTGATTGGACAAATGGAAGAAAAAAGATGAGTAATGCAAGTTAGTTAGAGGAAATCTGGTTTTTACATTTTTATTTTTCATTATATTGGTGTGTGTCATGGATATCTCACTATTCTCAATTGTCTTCTTATTCTATAGCTTCTCTGTATTATAGACAAACATGTTCTTTGTCTTTTCTGACATATAAAAAAAAAATGCCATCAATGTAAGCTGATCTGAAAAAACATAACAACATCAAGTTATTTTAAATCAGAACTTTCAAAAGAGGTATTGTGTGTAGAATAATTAGGTGAAAAATTAATTTAATCCATTTTGGAATAAGGCTGTAACATGACTAACAATTCAAGTGCTGTAAGTACTTTCCAGATGCACTGTAAGTCCATGTGAAAGTGTCATTCTAAAAATGTTTGTATTGTAAGTTTTAAATGCTTCACTATTTTTACTTTGAAAATTATTGTTTTTAAATTCTTCAGATCATCAGACAAATAAGCCAGAGAATGTTCCTTATCTCTGTGCCTTTGTCTTCATATCAAAATTCAAAAAAGAGGTAAATAAAGAAGATAAAGAGACCATAGCACCTTATAATACAGGCAATGACTTAGACTGTAATTCCCTACAGAACTGAATGGAATTTTAATGTCTGTAATTATGCATTACCCATTGTTACATCCCACAGGAGGGTGCTGGTTTTCTCCTGTAAAATAATGCCTTATGTTCTGTCTAGGCTCCACCTCCTCTGTCCTGATTGGATGCTGCTTCATGAATCCACCTAATTGCCAATCAGCAGAGCCCTATATAATACCTGTGCAGCTGTGTTTCTGGGCCCTCCGGCCATTTTGACTGTCATACTTGTGCAGGCTTACATGCCTTTTGGAATTGTGTGTGCATCTGGTGTGTCTGTGTTCAGACTTCCTGTAGGGGAGAGCTGCCTTTTGTTTTGATCCCCTGTTTTCTCCTGTTTATGTGTTGTTAGGTAGGTTATGGTTATAGGTTGTAAATTTTGTTTTCTTTGGAGTTAGGTAAGTTCTTTTTATTTTTTTATCAGGGATATTTTGTTTGTTATGTTGGCCTTGGCTCTCCCTGAAGCTGACTGTCAGTCTGAACCCAAACCTTACGACTAGCTGAAAATAAACCTTTTAAAAACTACCATCTTGACTCCTCCTTCACTGTTTTAACTTTATGTTAGTCCCTTCTATCCCCTAGACTAGCCTGGGGATGTAACACCCATAAATACTTACTAATAGATACACTAGAATATGAGTGTAAATCTTCATTTTGTAAGACAAAAGAATACATAATTATCTTGTAGATAATTTTAACTAGTTCATCACATTGTCACAAGGTAATCTCAGATAACAGTATTATATTTTGTATATGTTTTTGTTTTCTTTGTCCTTTTTAAACCTACTTTAAGAAGTTTGTAGTACAGTAAAAATCAGATACGGGTAGCATGAGAGATGTTTACTTTCATTATGTAAGAGTAGGTAATGAATAACAAATATTTATTTAAAAAATAACTGGACATGAATGACTTGAGTAACATCCATCTTTCCAATTTCTTCTGCTTATCTGGGGTCAGCTCATTTCAGTTAATAGTAAATTATGTTTGGTTATATAATCTGTCTACATTTGGATTTAAACTATCAATATGCAAACTTATAGAACAAGCAGAAAAAAACATAATCTTTGTGTTGAGGGTAAGTATTAGCATTTGGTCACAAATTAGGCTCACAAGTATTTCTTTATAAATATTTTAGATTATTCTATTTTTTTTTAAAATTTCATATGAGAATCATTTATGGATTGTATGATGAACATTTAGATGGTTCATATGTGGCCAGTAACAACATTTTCTGAGTCATGCTTGGTGGGTTCTGTTTCCTACACTGGTCCTCATCTCATGTGATGACAAGAGCAGCAGAATATGAACTTTGGCATTATTATTAGATCATACATTCATGCTGCAAAGTAATATTTATTGAAAGATTCCCCCACCAAAGAAAAAAAATAGTGTTTCGTAACATATAGTAGGTAATGGAGCATGCAGTTTCTTGATCACAGTTCACAGGAGGTGGTTCTGAAGAAGAAATAGTTGTGATCCTGCAGGTATAAACTGTGATCTCACAACCATTTAGTTACATTGTTTGAAGAAATTCAAGGTGTGACGACATGACTCTGAGGCTGTCTTCTCAATCTCCCTGTTGGATTAGAGCAAAAGGCAGTTATTAGGCAACACGATTTTGTTGTATTTCTCTGTTTTAGTTTTCTTTGGATTAACTTGGTGTTATATTCCATATCTTTATTTATATGTGTATATTTATTTTAACTTTGAACTTTGAAAAGAAGACTGGATAGCTGGGAGACATGTGATAATTGACCTTGGAGCAGATTTAAACCGATGTCTGTTTTGCTGTCCAGAAACTTACTTCCAATATCCAGTCTGGATAACACAAGCAATATCATCAGTTATGTCATCGTCGGTGAAGGCTGCAAGAAAAAAGAAACTATTTTTAGTGTGCAAAATAAAAAGCAAAACTTAACTAATAAATCTGTGTTTGCTTTGAGTCCAAGGATTCACCTGTGCAGGAGGTGTGACACACATTTTTGGATGGGCAATACCCCGAATCACAGAACTTTCTGTCAGACAGCTGGAAGAGCCCATAAAGGCCTTTGGAATCGTCATCCTCCTCACTGCTTGTTTCATCATGCCCCGTTCCACCTTCCTTATTATTCTTTTTCCCCTCATGTTTGCTTGAGTCAGCGTCCCGCTTTCGTCTTTTTGTGTTGTTTGACACGAGAGTTGTGTTCATTGAGCTGATGGTGGAGCTTGTAGTAGCAGAGCTAGTAGTTGTGTGAGTAGCAGTAGTGCTATTGGTCATGCCAGTGGATGCTGAATTGTTGTTTGCCAGTGCGGCTGCTCCAGTGCTCATTTGGTTGACTCCTGTTGCGGATGGGGATGTGTCCACTGTTGGCTTTGGTGTGGCAGGGATGCACTTTCCAAATGATGCAACCAAAGTGGTGTTCAGATTAGACCTCCGTTCCACTTCACAGATGACTAAAGCAAATCAGTCATGTACACAAAGAAGAGACCAAACAAGGAAAAAAGCAGAAAAAAGAACAAAATATGATATCCAGTAAGGGTTGTTGTTTTCTTTCAACCTCCAAAATGTATAGGCTTTTAGTTTTATTTTAGTGGCTACTGTTTTTAATTAAACAATCAAAAATAGCACATTGTACCGCAGTTTCATGGACAAATGAATAGACAAACTTGTCCAGGTGTTCCAGTACTCCTTCACAGAAGCCAAATGTACATTGAAGGAGACTGAAAAAATACTGCTAATTCTATATTTTACAAGGAGGTTTTTGTTTTTTAGCCAATTCTTTAAAGTAGACTTTGACATAATCTATCTTTTTGTTTTTTTATCTTTTCATGGGTATTTTGATATGCTTTTCTTTTGTTCAAACATTGTGAAGAGGCTGGCATTCAAATGGGACTTTCTATTCAGCTCACAGATAATTGCAGCAAGCCAGGTGTTCCAGCATATGTCAGAAAGCAAACAACGAAAGGGACGAGAAGATTTTTAAAAAGGTGGTAGTGAGAGTTATCATCTTACTTTAACCCCTGAAATGAAGTATATGTACTATTTGTTTTCTTTGAATGGATACTTTTGTACATACGTCTTTAATATACATGTATTTCACTAGACAAAGGAGTACAAATGAGCATGAGAGACTATTTCAGAACAAAAGCTATAAGTTTAGGATCAGGAAGTAGTCCTTATTGCCTCTTCTGTAGAATCATTTCATTTAATACACAATTTTCAAATTTTCTTAAATTTGTCTACCCCATCTTGTATTTAAAAAAGCATTTTTTTAAGGTTATCTTTGTTCCAGTTTTGCAGAATTATGCTTTTTAACTTCTTCATCTTCAGTGGTGCAAGAAAACAGTAACCTTACCATAAGTGACAGCAATACATACAATAATACATACAAGTTTCACTTATTGCATAACATATTTACACAAAAACAACCAAAAATCTCCTCATTCAGGTGGTCACTTCAAACATAAATATATAATATATCAATAGATTATAAATATTGATCCTTCACATTTACAATTACGTTATTGCTGCAGTTGCTAAAGATGTGTAAATATAAAATTACATGCTGCTAAAATTATATCGCAGTTCTTTGCTGACTTTATTCTGCAAAATATTCGAATTTCACGATAAGCAGTAACTAAAGTTATTACATGTATAAAACTGGGTTAATATTGTAGTGAAGAATCATAAAATAGCAGTCAACTTGAATACATCGGAGGTATACTTTTGGACTTCTAAGGTCCAGCTTTGCCACTGACTTAATCAGTGCCCAAGTGATTTGTGTTTGCAGGTCATAAAAGTCAGTTCATAGTCATTAATCACCCCAACCACACTTAAACTCACCTGTTGCCAAGATTTTTTCCTTTGATTTTCCGGGCAGATCGATCATTTTCCCGAGCTTGTCTTTGAGCTCACATTTGGAGACAATCCGGCTCTCAGAAAAGCTGGGCAGCAGAACTGCCACAGCCACCACGACAAGCAACCCAAGCTTCATGTCAGGACTTTCTGTGGAGGAATCATGAAAATTAAATAATTGTGTTTGTTTGAATTTTTATGTTCTTCAAAATTCTCCACCATCAAGAGTCAACATTGCTAAAAATTCCTGCTAAATGCTACAATGCTAAAATTTCCCCAGTTTAACTGCAGAACTTTTGAGATATATTAAAACTTCTCACTTTCTCTCCCCAGTCATTTTTAACTGTCACTACAGTGAAGTCTCCAATTAAAAAAAAAAAAAAACTGTGTCAGTGAACAAAACGTATATTTTTTACGTAATATAACAAAAAAAAGTGATAACAGCTAAAATGGTAAAGAAAAGTCTTCGTTACCACGTTGGTCAATCTGATTGAGAAATTTCCCCCTGTGTATGTTTGCAGACAGAGCCTGTGAGTTTATATATGATGCCTCTGACCACTGAGCCAGCCTGCTTTACTGCTGCCTTTGTTGTCTGGGGAGTTTCCCTTGAGACAGGAACATTTTTAATGTTGATGAACAATACCTAAATGCCCACATGACACTAAATACCCAGCACCAGAACATGACATTCAAAGCGTTCATTTACCTGACTATCAAATGACAGCACCCAGGAGGATTATTCAGGGGCAGACCAGGGAGTAGGCTTCTCTGAATTTTGCAGTTTCACTGTAAAGGTAATGTGACCCTGATGAATGTCAATATATTTGTGCATTCGGGTTATGCAGACTGAATAGAATAGAATAGCTCTTTATTGTCACTGTTACAAGAACAATGAAACACAGTTTGGCATCTTTCCATAAGTCTACACAATAACACGGGCATTTACATTTACACAAAAAAGATATGTACAAGTTATACATACACATGCGTACATACGGATACACCCATACATACATACACACACACACATATTTCCACATACATGCTTACATATATATACATAGACATACATGCCATCTGAGGAGCAGGTGCATTGTGAGGTGCAGTGTGATCAGTGATATTGCACACGGTAGGGGGGGGGGGTGTTGTTGCTACTATAATAAATATGGTTATAGTAAATACAGTTTAAAGAGGTAGGAATGTTGGTTGCATTAAAGTATAGATAAAAAAAAAATGGTTATAAATAAAGTGTAATGTCCATGAGTGTTGGCAGTGCAGCTATCCTCCAATCAGGGTGGAGGTAGGGCGTGTTTGACAGCCTGTGGGTAGAAGCTTTTATTGAGTCTGTTTATCTTTGACCTGATGGACCTGTAGCGTTTCCCAGAGGGAAAGGGGGAAAAAAGTGAGTGTCCAGGGTGCGAGGGGTCTTTGATGATGATGCTGGCTTTCTGCTGAAGTCTGCCAGTATAAATGTCTCTGAGGGGGGTTAGTGAAGTGCCAATTGCCCGCTCTGCTGCCCTCACCACCCGCCATATCTCCTTCTTGAAA
>VUQG01004012.1:7880-25279 GCA_015106755.1 Etia nguti
CTCCCTGCTTGCCTCACCCTGCCTCCTGCTCCACGTAATATGTTGTGGGAGTGTTTTCTGTCTCCCCCTCTCTTCCCATCTATTTGTCGTGTCCTCCTGAGCTCTTTCTACATATACCTTGAATCTCACGAGCGAAGCCACAGCAGAATAGGATTCTTTCATAGAAAAAAAATTAAAGACATTTAAAGCCTCTCGCGGTTTGGTGGCGTTTGCTTATGAGCGTGCCCGCTATGTCACACATCACCACATGTTACGCACACATGCATGCATGAAGATAAGCTGATGTGATGGACTTGAGATGACAAATAAACACACGCACACCCCAGTTGGAGTGCTTTGTAGCTCTGAAAGAGTGTTTTGTAAATGCTGCAGTGAAGCACATTAGCCTTTCAGCGCTGTTTTTTTTTTTTGCGCTCACTGTGCCAAATAATACCTGTGTGGATTGTCCCTTCAGTGAATGAAACTGGTGCTCTGTGTACACCATTAGGCTGTTTCATTTTCACAGCGAGCAGATGTTTTGTGTTGTTTGCTCCTCTCGCTCTCGCACGGCGGTGAGCAAACTCTCAAAGAGCAAGATGAATGCGCTCTCCCATCTACCCGTGTAGGCAGGTCTCGCTATCTCTAAGGTTATATAGCGGCCTCTGTAAAAAATCCTCTGTCAAAGGATTTCACTCAGAGCTTGAAAAAGTGATTTGTTTGGGTTTGTTGCATCTCTGATACACACTGTTCTCGTATGGGAGGCCCTGGTGCATGTACTGGTAAACATCAAGTCTTGTTTGAGTGTCCTTGAACAAGTCCTTTATTCTGTACCGACTCCAGGCAATGATCGACTATAGAGACGGCAGTCGGAAAATCAATAAGGATTCTGTAACTTTTTTAGATTCACATTAAAATATCTTAGCTCTTTATTTCTTGCTGGATAGCAGTGACACATGCTTGATGGTGTGAAAAGCCAAGAACAAGTCATTATAGATTATAGTATCTGTAATGTGATGAAGGCATGTGAACTTCAGTGACCATTAATTGCCTTTTTTTTTTCCTTTTTTTTTAGGTATTTTCATACCTAAAAAAGGTTTTAGATAATGACAGGGCCTTTAGTAATTAGCAATGTTAAGGATTTGTGGTAACTGAATGAGCAAGGGAGTACTTGGTACTCTGTATTGCACTGTTACTGTAGTTTTATTTTGGAGCTGAAAAATTACCCCACGTAGAGGTGACAAAAACTGCAGTTCCTTGAATGCCCGCTAGGGGGCTTCCATGTTAGAATTTGTTTTATACAAATGCACAATTTCGTTAACCACCGCCCTCCCAAAAAGCTAACTTCTTTGTTAATGTGTGTATGTGAGGTAATGTTTTATCTATAACACCCCCATTTGTATAACGACTATAAAGACTTCCGTTTTCTTTGGCAGTATGCTAGTAAAAGAAGCTTTAAGTATGCTCTGGTAAGTAAATTTTTTTAGCCCGTTTTTTTTTACTAGCTAAAATTAGCAGCCAATTTAATATTATCGATCTTGTTGTTTTCCTCCACTTATCAAATTCAGGGTTGTTGTTGGGCTGGAGCATATGCCTAGTTATAGGGCCGGGGGCGGGGTACGTCTGGGATAGGTTGCCAGTCTAGCACAGGGCTAACACAGCTAGCTAGCCAGACCTCGCATTACTCTTTTGTCAAAATATGGTCATATCCTGTTAAACATAAATAAATAAATACAAAGGCAACGTGGGCATGGGATAGAATGTAAAATGACCTGCAAAGGTTAGTCCACATGTTTATAGTTTAACATGTTTTACTTCTGGAAATTTAAAAAATATTATTTATGGTTTAAAGGCTTCACGCACAGGGATAAATAAAGGATGCTCAGCAGAAGCTGCAGCACAGCGGGACATTTTTTTCCACTATGTGCAAAGAGGTTGGACTGGTAGCTTTTTTTTTTTTTGTAAGATTGTGCATTTGGAGTGTCTGAGACAAGGGGAGTGGAGGGCAGGCTGGCACAGATATATTTTTGCTCTCCCTAATGACACCAATACCATTTCATGGCTTAGTGAGCAGATTGAATCACACTCACTCTTTGTAAGTCTCACCCTCTGCCCCTGTCTCTCTGTTTCTCCTTCCTGCACACACTTCATCACTCTCTCCTCACACAAAAATATCACACGCACATTCATATGCTACCGTACACTGATGTGTTACACTCACCCTGGTAGATGTTGTTTAATTGCATTTGGGTCAGCAGTTTGCCAGTGCTGGACATGGAATTTGTCAGTTTACCCATTCAGCAGCCACGGGGGGCGGTGTGTGAGCTAACAGCTCTGCTGGAGTCAGGCCCATAAGGTTAGCTTTACACAAGCTTGTCAGACTGCACTGTCAATCACTATCCGCTCCTCTTCTCTCCTCTCACATATTCCTGAAAACATGCTAAACTTCCATTATCCCACTTAATAAACTTCAGACTCGCCTCCGAAGACCTACACACACTGTCATAATGTTACACACACACACACACACACATATGCTCAATTGCTTCGTCTCTTTCGCATCTCTAGTGATAGAATCTCGCCTTTGGTGACAGTGGAAAATCATATGTGGCAGCCAGGACATACAATCTCCCCCAGTTGGTATTTTTAGTCCTCAGGAACTGGAACTGGAACATTGTATGGAATAAGGGGTTCATTCATTCATCATGTGATGCTCAAAGCTCTGTTCTGCTCATGGATGACCTGATTTTTGTATCTCATGGTTAGATAAATGGCCTTTCCTTATTATTGCAGTATAGACAATACAAACGTAAACCCAGCTGGGCCCGGATAATAATGTGACAAACGTTGTGCTATTATGTTAAAATACGGGATTAGCTGTAATTGAGCATTTAGCATTATAGTTATCAGGTGGTAGAGCTCAACTTGCAACCCAGGATTTGTCCACTGTAATGCTGTCACTGTGCAAGCTCATGACAAAACATACTTTTATTTGCACATGCATCAGACGGAGAGCATGTGCAAATAAATGTCTTTGGTCATTTTGGTGCCTACTAACTCCTCAGGGAGCCTCGAAACTCTCCTCTCCAGGTTTCTCTTTGTGTATAGGTTGTGTATAGAGAATTTATCAGAGCTTTTTCCCTGAAAATAGATTTTTGATGTGGCTGAAACGTTAGAGAGCTAAGAAACTCATAAGCTCCACAAAGCTGAATGGAACTACAAAGTCAGTGGATAATTATCTGTGAATTTCTCTCAGCGGGGAATATCTTTCACAGACAAAACTATATTTGACCCATTGTTAATACAGAACATTTCATTAAATATTTTGTTTTCCTAGTTGGTTCTGAAAGTGGTAAAACATTAAAGATAGCAAAGCTTTGTAGAGTTATCTCACTACTGGCTTTGTGTTACTTATATTTCTAAACTTGTCCTGGTAGAGCTGAAATGATCGTAAGTTTAACCACCTGTCAACACTGCTTTAGTGCTCTGTGCTGTGCAGAAGTCTTGAGTCACCCCTTATTTGGGTTTTTTGGCTTCCAAGAAGTCAGGCTTTTTTGTGATTTTTTTCTTAAAGACAGTATCGAGCCTTCAGGCTTTCTGAAGGTCTTCCAACGTTTTTCTTTGGTCATTTGCTGCTCCTTGTACCTGACCGTTTTTAGAGGAATGTTTTCTTTCACTTAACACTGACCTATGAATCATTCAAGCTTAAAAACAGCACCTAACTCAAGGGGTGAACCAGTGTTGTGGCTACATATAAGACACAGCTTATGAAAAAAAATTAAATAAATTGTATCTTTAGGCATTTTTTACAAAAAAAACACCAAATACAGTATTTTTGGTGATTCTCAAAACTTGGCATATCTCTGCATTGCGCAGCATGTCATTTAAAAAAATTGAGGAAACTAGACAAATAGAGGAGAAAAGAAGAAGAGGCAGGTCTAAAAAAAAAACAAAAAAACCCAGTACCTTAAAGTCATGTTCTTATGTAATAGAAATCCAGCAAAGACTTGACACAGGACCTGAGATCATCTGGTCCTTGAGTTGATTAATCTACTGTTCACTGAAGCCTCATCAGAGATGGTCTCAGTGGAAGCCATTCATAAGCAGGAAGCAGAGAGAAAAGTCTTATGGAATGAAATTGTACCTAAAAGAGTTCAGGTTGTGCTGAAGAATAAAGGTGATCATAATAAATATTGACTTTCAAGCTTGTTATGTACAAACTCAATCTCCATGTATGTTTGTCAGTGTTTCAATAAACTGCTGTGCCTATTTCCTATTTTCCAATCAATATATAAATGGCCTGGGACCTTTGCACAGTACTGCAACTCACGAAAAGTTATTTTTCACCTTATAAACAGAAAAATGAATCAAAAAGATCATTTAAAAGGTAACTAATTGTAGCAGCTGTCATCACCATAACTGTGTTAATTAAAATTAACTCAAAATATTACAGGATTCAGGTCTTGCTGGGGTACGTCTCCATTCACTTAGCACATGGTGCTCCTTTTTTGAACTTACGTATAGAATGGTGAAATAATCGTCTGTTCCCGGGCGTATCTGGTGGCGCATACCTGTAATATTCCACAACAGAAGCTCCATATTTATAGACGGCAGCAGAGCCGCTCGCATATCCCCACATCACAGCTGTTTGCATTGCAGTGTTGGGTGTCACATAGCTGCCCGGCGCTCCTGTGGTTGTCACATTAAAACAGAAGATAAACAAACAGCAACATTTAGAGTTTATTTTTTCCACCCCTGGGACAAGTCGTTTCACATTTTTATAGAGGCTGGTGGTTGTGATGGTGTAGAGGGTTTGAGTTTTATAAAGCCCAGAGGGAGCGATATGACTAATAGTTGGCTTTGCTGAGAGGGAAAAGGAGAAGGGTAGAGATTAGTGGAGGAGAGGATTAGCAGGGAGTCAACAAAATAGACAGAAACAAGGCAGAAAAACAAAGATATGAAGATGGAAGGAGGTTTGTAAAGAAAAAAAATGAAGGAAGCTGAGGACAAAATGGAGTGGACTGGAGAATATAAAGAAAATAGCTGCTGTATGGCATTGTGAGTTTGCCACTAAAGATAATAACGTGTATGTGTGAGAGAGAGAGAAATGGCTGGTGGCTTTTTTGCAGACATACTGAGAGCAGAGATTGTGGGAGGGAGAGGTAAAGAGAGGCCAGCACAGCTGAGTGGTGTTGATTGGCCTGTTTGAAAACACATGAACTGCTCACAGGGAGAGAAAGAGAGGGAGAGAAGCTCAGTGCACTGGGATAAAGTGTCGCTCTGTGCCGTGCCACGCTGCAGCCCAAACCACATTAGAGCAAATGAATCCATTCCACCTCCTGTTATGGCAGCTCCCACACGGGGCCCCGGGAAGGAGGAGGGAGGGAGGGAGTGGGAGAGGAAAGAAGAGTGGCAGGAGGGTTGAGATATGAGGGATGGGGAGAAGAAAATGATAGAATGGAAAATGGAAGGTGGTGTAAGGGACTCGCATGCTGGGTGGCTCTAATGATGTCTTGGGGGCTGTAGGAGAGGAGAGCGAGAAGAAAATCTGTGGCCATATGACTGAAGATGAAGAGGAGGAGTGAAGATCCCCCGCTGAGTCCAGAGAACTGAGTTCTCCTTTTCAAAATGAAGTTGATCACTGGTCAGACTTCATCAGATTGCTCTTTTTTTGTCATTGTTCAGCACTCCCCTCTGTACTTCACCTACAGCATAGATTCAGCATTAAAACAGTATATAATTTTCCTCGCGGTTATGTAAAAGCCCTTCATTATTTTGAAACAGACGCTTCCCGAGGCACCGTGAAACCTTTTCCGACTTCAACTTTAAAAACCATATCAAAAAATTTCAAGGAAGCGGCTACAGCATGTTGCACTTATAGCTTGCATAGCTGCAGAAGTTTGGGTCGTCAGTAAGGCAGATAATTTTACATCACTATTATTTATCAACAGGCTATGATTAAGAACTAATAAAATAAATTATAAGGTCTTGCTATACTCCCACAAGGAGTTTATTTCGCACATGAATCTTTTCATTCGTCATCTCATTTACATCCTTTTGTCTAAAGTACAAAAGCAAATTGTAAGGACCCAACTGCCGACCTGAAATAACTGACAGAAACAATGCAGCCTTTGTAAAGATGATGAGCAAGTCATCAAAAAGTCATATGGGATTATGAGTAATGCTCTGTGACCACAGAGCTAAGTTAAAGCTAACTTTGGACCTATTATTACGTATTACTGGCACGCTATAAACCTATAACATATTATTTAAATGTGCTTTTAACACGTTTAGTTGTTTTTTTTAAGTGTGTGTGAACAGATTATTTTAGTGGGTCTCAGATTGGCCCTCGAGGGAGCAAAGGGGCCCGTTCTTTCATCAGCGCACAGCACAGAGCTTCTAAGGTTTTAGTTTGTAACGGCAGCTGATGTCTGCGCAGGTAATTTTGCATTCATTAGCATCTCACTGCTTGCGCATTGATTTTGGAAAATACTCTGATTGACCTATCGAGGCGCTGATTGCAACCATATCAACCAACCCTGCTCCTAATGTACTCCCACGCAATGCACAGCACTGCGATGTGTCACGAGCTCCCGCACAGCTGCCTCCGTGTAACGACCGATCGCATTCACAAAGCTCGCTGCACTTGACAAAGGTGGTAGTCATTTGTCTGAAATGAGAAATCACTCGCGCTATGAGCGATCGTACGCTGTGTCTGTGCATGTGCGTGCTGCTGCTGTTGATAATGAAGAGATAATTTCAACACTGTCTTTTTTTTGTTTCTCTCTGTCTCTTTTCTCCACCGAGCCTAGCCCTTCTTGCCCTCTTCCTGCCATTCTTCGGGGCCTTTCATATCACTGTGCTTTTGTTTAGGAGGGCTTATTTCTTGCCCCGTTTCCCCCAGCTCGTTTTTGCTCAGAAACAGAGAGAGAAGGAGGGAAACAAAAAAGAAAAAAAAGAACGCAAGCTTCGTTGGATGTTAGCACTGCTTATATTTTGCTCTTACTCTGCACTGATTCATAGCAGCATCCTCCCACTGCTTTTTTTAAAGGGAGGTCGTAATATGCACATCATAATTGGATGTGTAATGCTTTCCTTTGCACCTCGGGTAAGCAGTGCTGACTGTTGCTGATTAAGATGTTGGGAAGACAATAAAGATTAAGCAGGTCTGTCTCTGGCTTGTGCATGCTCAAACAATGATGGAAGTTGCCCAAAAACAGAAAAATATACCTCTGAAAATGAGGGGAAAAAAGTCAACTGCTACACTAAGACACACACATAAGGTTTTTTTTCCAGCCTAATCAGTGAATCTGTGGAAAACTGAGAGCAGAGATTTCAACATTTTGCGGTAAAACATTTAGCTTCCCCTCCCAGTGATCAGATAACAGATTAGCGTGTTTCGTTTTGAAAGTACAGGAGGAGGAGTGAGGATGTGGGGAAACCGGGAGAAGTTCTGCTCCGTCTACAATGGAGCATCATCTGTTACGCAACACATTACACGGGCGTGTGCTGCTGGGTGGTCTGACAGCCCAGACGGTCGGTCAGTCAGGTGAATTGGCTTCTGGTCTCAGTTACAATGCTGCTGACTGAGCGCAGCCTGGCCAACCAGTCACATTTCCACCTCATTTTCCTTTCAGAACCTCAGGGCCCATCTTTTCATCGAATAACAAAAGAGCTGTATGTTGATGGGGAGGGGAGGGGTGTGTGTGTGTGTGTGTGTTGGACCTTGTGAAAGTGCAACAGAGGGAAGAAAGATGGTTAAAATATGTAGCTATCTTCACCCACAGGCCCCCGGCCCTCCTCTTTTCTTTCTAGTCTTGATGTGTTGGGACAGCAGGAAGGGGAGCTGGAGGAGAAACAGTTAATCAATAGCCACAAGGTCAGACGGCCAGCTCTGGGCTGAAGCGTGCCCTGTTAGCGGTCTGTGGAGCTGCCTGCCTGCTGAAGGGGGATTTGTAGCACTTGTCAGGGCTTAAAGGAGCCCTCTCTGGACCACTTGCTCCAGGTGTAGTGTATAAAAAGAGACATGCTGGTTAGCAGCAGGAGAGGGAGACATCTGCTGGACGCTGGGAGACACAGCAGCATGGCAGAATTAGGCCACACAAAGTTAGGGGTCAAGTTTTGCATAGTCAGAGTGACTTTGTGGCTCGCGCTGTGCGCATTTAGCCGTTTCCTCGGGACAGTCAGCCCCCACACCGCGCAGCGCGATGAGACATTTCCCCTGCCCGGCATTTCACCACATTTGCTCCAGAATTCCTTGTTACTCATGCAAGCAGCGTATTGGTGATGTTCAAGACTTTGTAAGTGCACTCTGTGTAACTCTAATCTGCTAATGCTTAAGCTCGGAGGATTAGTAATACAGTCTTATTCTTAAAGTGTTGCTTTGAAGTTTTACCTTTACGCTTAATCAAAGTGAAGAATTCAAGCTTTTGTGTTTACATGCTCTTAAGTGTGTGTGTGTGTGTGTGTGCGCGCGCGTGTGTAAAAGAGAGAGAGTGTGCATATTGCTGTGCTCTTTCTAAGATAGGTGCACAAGACTGAGCGTTACAGATGAAAACTCTCAGGCTGAGCACTGCGTTTCGATCGTGTTTGTTCTTTCGCTCTGTTTCTCGCAGCAGGGGATCTTGGGGGACCCTTTATCAGTGCTGAGCAGCTTTCCACCCCCACCTGTGGTTTCTCTGTTGGCCTTTTGTGTGGAGGAATGTGAGGCGGACCAGTACCGATAGAGATAAACACAGAGGGATGGTGAGGGACGGGGGCTTCGCTGGCAAATCAGCACGATACCCATTAATCCAAATCTCAACATATTTCTCTGAGATGCTCAGAATAGTGAGCACACGGTGGCAATTGTTCATGTTGTTGCAAAGAAAGAGAAAAAGAAGAACCTTATCTTCTGTTTGATTTGTTTGTCCACGGCACAATGATAACTTCAGCTCTGAGGGGTGCTTCTTTTTTTTATTTAGAACGCAAGATAACAGCTGTCTTTTCTCTTTTGCAGTGTGAGACTTTTCTCACATAGGTAGCAAAAAAGCTGCAAAAGTTTCCTTTCAGTTTCATCATGTTTCCGTTTGTCATTAATGCTGCTGCTGCTGCTGCAGGACATCTCGGTTTCGTGCATTTGCCAAAAATATGCGCTCGAGGCTGATCAAACCCTTCAGTGAGTCAGCGCGTAAACAAGCTGGCTTCTCAGTTTGAAAAATTTCTCGAGCTACTGTTTGAAATTTACAGCCTGCAAACCCTGCACGCACTGGGGGACCTGACAGAAACCTGTTGTAACAGTTGTACTTCTCCCCATCCTCTTCTTTCACAGAGTAAAAGAGCTCTTTAATGGAGTCCCGATAGAGACATCAAGATGAACACGTTACCATCAATGGACCGGCACATCCAGCAGACCAATGACAGGCTGCAATGCATCAAACAGGTGTGTATGCAGAGCAGTGTGTAGAAGCCCCCTCCTCCTCCTCCTCCTCCTCCTCCTCCTTATTTTACTCCTTTGCAGACACAGTTTTTAGAGGCAAAGACAGAAGAATGTACATTTCCTCATCCTTCCTGCATTACTTTCTCCCCTCAGCACCTTATTTGGGCATCAGTTTTTCTGGCCATTAGCTCCAGTCACACAGATCAAGTTGCACAGGGTCATAGAGCGAGAAAGAGAGAGGGAGGCAAATCTGGCAGCGAACACAGGAGCAGACTTCAAAGCGACTAGCAGCATAACAGCCCCCCCCCCCTTCTTCTCCTGGTCCTGTGTTCCCTTACTTCACGTTCCTGACTCTTGACGTTTGCCTACCCTTGTTGTGGTTTTGCTTAAATACTTCTTTGACTGTCAGCTTTCAGGAGACTCCTCACAGACACATACATACAGACAGACATAACCCAGGGCTATCGCCTCTGCCTGTGATTAATCGTCTACAAGAGCTCATAGACTGGTTGGCTAGCTGGCTGGCTGTGGGCATATTCATTTATGCTACGTGGGTGTGATGCTTTATATCTGAAAACATCCATATGACACCATGCCTTAGAGTGACTCAGTGAATGATGGGGCTTCTTAGCTTGTGATTTTTTGCGATTTCTCTTTACCCATTGTTGAACCTCCCACCTCCACCCCCTTATTCCCTCGTTCCCTCCTAAACTCCTGCGCACCTATCGTAATAACCTCAAATCTGAACAGGCTCAGATCGCCTCGGCTCTTTTGCATGACACCAAATCTCGGAAAGGCTCTATTTTTCGAAACGTCAGCTCATTTCAAGTGAATACAGTTTGAAGTAACTGACACTGCTCACGTCTGAAATCCCCCTCGCTTACTTTCTTTGGCGTCACCGATAAGCCTTTAATAGGCGGATTTAACACGTCTGGCTTAATAAGCGCACTAATTGTAGTTTGTTTTATGTACTCCTCAGCTTTTGCTGTAATGGAGCTCGTAGTAAACCTGACTTCAAAGGCTCTGAGCTAGTCATTGAGCGCTGAGCTTGTGGTAGCTCTGCTAGCAGGGTGTTGTTTTGGTTTGGGGAAAGCTGCTGGCAGAGAGCCAGGTGTTATGCCCTTTTTTGTGTGGTGTTTTTTTTTTTTTCACGCAGCCAGGTAGGCACTGAACAGCCTGAACCACTGCCGGCCTAAAAAGAGGAGTACGTCAGTCCGTCATCTCGCTGAGGACAGTCTGTCAAATGTCTGTCTCTTTGTGTGCTAAAGCCCCATCACTGCTGCTGCTGCTCTCTCTCCCCCGCTTCCCAGTTCTTGTCCTCATCCAACCCTAAACAACAACAAGAACAGCTCAGGCCCCATCCTCCTCCTGAAACTCAGCTGAGCTGTTTCACTCCACTGTCCTCCCCCTCACACCAGAGTAGAGGTTGTCAGGCAGAGTTGTTGGCGAGCGCTGCGGCAGGAGGAGCTGTGAGTTCAGATCTAGACAGACAGCCCCTGCTGTGCTAGTTCTGATTCCTCTCGAGCTGGAGGCTGATACGCCTCCCATCAAGCAGCAATAATGCCAGATTATATCACTCATCTAGAGCAGGCTCTTCTCCTCCCTCTCACTGAACCTCGACGAGAGCATCTCTCACTTTCTCTCACTCTTTCTGCTTTTCTTCGTCATCAGTCAGACTCCTGTGAGAGTCTACAACTAACTCTATAATGCCTAATCTTCACATCACAAAAGATGAGTCACTCAAGGCCTCTCTTGAAGCCCATGATATCGTTGGACGCTCTCAGAGATTTTCTCAGTGGGCGGGCACTGGCCTGACACATCGCATTTGCAACGAGGAGTCCCTTTTGTCACACGTTGCCAGAAAGCTGCCCTTTCAGAAATGCTCACCTCTGCTGCCCCCTAAAGACAATAGTTCTACCTTCTTTCCAAGAGCACACAAAACATAACGCTTCAGCTCTAGATGAGAATAATAAATGCTTTCAAGTGGGCTCAATCTCGCTGAGTGAACGAGCTGCAGCTCTGCGCCATTTCAGAGCTATTAACCTCCTGAGCCGTGAAGAAAGGGAGCCCAATTTTAAAACCGCTTATTGTGTCCTGCCAGCCTCAGTAGCCTTCAGACACTGGGAAGAAAAGACTCAACTGTTTCAGGCCTCAGTGAACAAGCGAGAGAGACAGACAGAGACTCAAAGAGATTAGACAACACACCAACGGCTAGTATTGAGTCTGCACACATAGCTGCCAGGACCAAGGTTGTTTTCTTTGTGCACAGCCAAGTCAGCCAGTGGAGTAATGGTGCCTGGGCTCTGTTACACTCTGAGAACAGGCAGTGAATGAGGGGAAGTGAGAGAAGGAGAATTGGAGGGAAAGATTTGGTTGCTGTGTGGGTCATGGGGGTGAGGGATGGGTGTTGCCAAGAGAGATTAACAAGAAACACTGGCATCATTGTTGATATGGGTGTGATCTTCTTCCCACATTGCGGCAGAGCCCTGAGTGGGCGTATATTGGAAAGAGTCAAGGTCCTCACAGGGTTGCGGAGAAACACAAGACATTAAATCAAGGCAGTTTAAGCGGGGGGGGGGAACAAGGCTGCAAAACTACTTGGGTTCAGTGTTTTTCCAATTTGTACTTAATGCGAAAAAAATAACACTCATTATTTCCCATTGTCTCTAATAGCAGTCTCCTTTCTGTCTGTTTGCACAGCACTTACAGAACCCAGCCAACTTCCACTCAGCGGCCACGGAGCTGCTCGACTGGTGTGGAGATCCCCGGGCCTTCCAGCGACCTTTCGAGCAAAGTCTCATGGGATGTCTGACGGTACGCAAACACTAATTATGGTTTTTTGTTGAGTTTTTCAGGTACTTTTTTGAAGACAAGGAAAACAGTAATTAGATTTGGATAAGGATGTGTCCACCTCTGAGGCTTTTAGCCGACTTTTAGGATCGTATGTACACAAGTTTCATGTAATATAGATATTTCACATTGTTTTACAAAGCTGTTAATAGCACGTTGTAATTTGTATCCAGAGGTGATCTAGCTGCTTAGGCTCTTGACAGAAGTTGTCGTCAGCTGCTGCTACATTGTGCTGTGCACACACAAAACCACACACATACACAGAAGAGGTATGAAGAGGTTTGTAACTACCCAGTCACCTCTGGCTATCGCCTTTCAGTTCGCTAGCTGCTGCTCATCGATCTGGGCACAGGGCCAGAGAGCTGGCTCTCACCAGGTGTGTACAAAACTCTCACACACGTGCTTACATGCGCAGCCATGTGTGCAAGGTCTTAGAGCAAAGACCTGCGTGTTTCACGTTTTTATTGCAAAGATAAGCCTTTGCAGCACTGAAAGAACGCTGTTCCCAGCCCAAGCGTTCACGTGAGCAAACAGATAAATGCTCATTAATGTGTAAATCACAATAAAAGCCTCTTAAAGGCTGATAAGGAGCTATACAATCGAGCCCACCACTGAGATCCCTCTCAGCATGGTGCGGTTTCCATCAGCTAAATTGTTTCGTCAGACTTAGAGCAAACTGCTGCTTATCTGGTGAATTAGAGCACGCAACAAGTCTGTGCATTCTTTCAAGGATTTTGTCTTCATGCGGGTTATGTTTCAGAGAGCCGAAGAGAAATTTAAACATGACCGTTAATCGAACGCATGCTTCATGTGGAGGACATCGTCTGTTCCCCGGGGGCTTTACAGTCAGGAAGAGATGACGCAAATAACAAATTGTCAGTGCTCCACTGTCAGAATCACTTTACATGACAGGTGTAGTTTTTTTTTTTGTTTGTTTTGTTTGTTTCTTTATGTTTATGCAAAATGCGTGGGTGGTAACGTACTGGATGCAGACATATGTATTATTTTTGTATATAATCCCACAGTTTTCTAAATTCTCCCACGTAGTTCACAAGGAGCTGTCTTTCACGAATGACTTCAAAAGCAGTTAAAAATAAACTACAAAACTGATTCTTTTTCTCTTTGGCAAATAGATAAACAAGAAAGCGAGTGGCCTACTAACCCTTTCAGCACCTCTCACAGTGCTGTTTTCATATTGACAGAAATGTGTGCTTGGATGCACATCCTCAGAGGGAGATTAAGCTGAAAAAGGCTTATGAGGTGAAACACTGTTAAATCCATGTTGAATCTATGCTAGCCTCTGTAACTGGCTGCCTGCCTTGTATAAACTGTAGGGCAGACTCACTCACGCAGGAAATTAAGCCATTGACAACAACACGATTTGACCGTTTTTCAGAATAGTTTGCTTAATCCTGATGTGTCCTGAGCAGCTTCAGATGGATATAATGAAGTTGCACTGGAAGTGTAGAATTGCATATTTTATTCTCTTGAATGGAACAATCAAATAAACCCTATTATTGACATCATTTCACCAGTTTTCTTTCTTTTTTCACCTCCCAAGCTTTTTGCAGTATTGTGCACAAGTGTTGAGTCACATCTCTTTTCTTTGTGTTTTGGTTCCAAGGAGCCAGACTTTCTTCTAATCGTTTAAAGTGTTCTTGAGAAAACAGTTCAACAGGTTTTCTAAAGGTCTTTCAAAGTTTTTCTTTGGACATTGGCTGCTTTTTGAGTCATTTTAAGTCTACTCATTATAAATGATTATTTTAAGAGAACTGTTTTTCGTTTGCTTACCCCTGTAACACTGGCCTATGAATCATTCAAGCATAAAAAAGGAACCTAACTCACAGGATGAATCAGTGTTGTGTCTACATATAACAGGCGACTTAGCAAAGAACCGATTTTAAGTTGTAGCTTTTGGCACCTCGTTACTAGCATCCTGTTGCAAAAACACATCATTTGTTCCCTTTTTTTGTTGAACCTATTAAAAAAATGCCAAAGTTAACACAGTTGAACAGGCATAAAGTATTTTTGCACCAATAAGATGATTCCCAAAGAGCTATTAGCTTAAAACCTGCCACCTGATAGATGTATTTGCTCCTTCAGTTCATTCATCTACTGTTCACTGAGGGCTCATCACAAATGGTCTCAGTGGAAGGGGCGACTGTCAAGAAGCTATTCTTAAGGAAGGGAAACAAGGAGAAAAGGCTGAGGTATGCTGCTTTGCACAAGACTGTGCTGAAATCAGTCCGATGGAGCGACGAACTCAAATTCGAAGTTTTATATCAATATATATGGAGGAAATTGGGAGAGAAGTGCAGCAGTGAGCGTATACAGCCATCTGTTAAACACGGTGGAGGCTCTGTCATGGTTTTGCACTGCATTTCAGCCAGTGGTGTTGGGGTTCTTGTTAAAATTGATGAAAAAGTCTGATTTTGATCTACTATTCAATACCATCTGGAGAGCCTCTGATTGAAGCAAAGATCCTCATCTTTCAGCATGACAATAATCCCAAGCACACTGGCAATGCAGTAAAAGCATAACTGGATAGAAATGTGCATCGGTCATGGATTGGCGTCCTCAGAGCCCAGACCTCAGCATTATTGAAACACTATGGGATCATCTTGACAGAGCAGAGCACAACAAAATGCAGCCAACATCCAAGAGCTTTGAATGTCCCTAAAGAAGTTTTGAGAACTATTCCTATTTTGTGTTTTAATAGTAGAGGGATTAGAAAAAATTATACAAAAGTAAATCGGATTCCTTATAATAAACATTTCCTGTTTAGTCCTGTTTAACTTCAACCAGTAGTAGCTCCTGAAATGTTATATTAGACACTGTGAGGCTACTGCTTTATGTACCATGACTGTTCAGCTTCAAGATTGAAATATTTTTTTTTAACCTTTGTGCACTCAGAGGATGCTTAATTCTAAAATATTTACCCACTAACTTAAGCTTTATTCAACAGAAAAATACCCCAATACCTATTATTTCAGGTGCTTTCAGAGCAGACAGTTCTGGAGACTATCCAGAGGTTAGTACCCACTGTGGACATCCCTTGGAACTGCATACCTTCCTGTTTTTATTTGAGCCACTCAGAACATCTGAAGCGATGTAATATCCGGCCAGCAGTTGGTAATGCACCGTCACCTTGTGATCTTTTTATTTATTTATTTATTTTAGCTGAGTGGTGGATGCCTAGTACCGAGTACAGGGGAACTCTTAGTGAATGTGTGTTTATATTGGGCTCTGCACAGTCAGAATTACATAGCATGTCCTCTGTCGCATATAGAGTCAACAAAGCCTGCAGTTTTCAGTATGATCTCAGAAAAAAAGAATAAGTTACTAGCACTATGAAAAAGTCCCACATTCTCCTCATCTGTTTGGACATTTGACTCATGCTCCGGCTGGCTGGGTGTCGCGCTCTGGCCAGTTCACTTCCTGGTCAGTGCAGACTTGTTTCAGGTAACCCTTCATAAACTCTACTCCTTCTGCAGAGTGACTGTGGTTTGGCACTGTCACCTCTGTTGGAGGAGGATACAGTCATCAAACTCATCCCAACTGTGGATCACTGGAGCGATCCAGACTGCAGACTCCACATTAATCTTACTGTCTGTCTTTGTGCGTGTGTGTGTGTGTGTGTGTGTGTGTCTGTTTGTGTGTGAGCGTTCACTTTTTCTGAAGAGAAATGAAGTTTATTTACAACAGTGGCTCAAAATATGAGCACAGTTAATAAATTCAGCAGTCGAGAATATTTAGAAATTCAACTTGGGGACTTTTGATAAATAGACAGCAGCTATACTCACGATCGGCTGCTCTTTCTCCAGGTGGTGAGTCGCGTTGCTGCTCAGCAGGGGTTTGACTTGGACCTGGGCTACAGGCTGCTGGCTGTATGTGCTGCCAACAGAGACAAATTCACTCCTAAATCTGCAGGTAAGACCCATCACTTAAAAAAAACAACAACTTTTCTTTATATACAAGACAAGTCACATATCATAAAATCACATCTTAAAGTCTTATGCTAACAGACAGTTTAGCTTATGAATTAAATAACTGTATAGTTTCAATAAATAAAAAAACAAATAAATAAATGTCTGTTAAAGTCACCATGAATCTGTGGTTGGTTGATTTCTACCAGCAACCACAAACATCACACAAAAAGTCCATAGAGCATTATAATGTGAAGTTATTTTTAGTTCCCATTAAACATTGATGTGCTATTGAGATGAGCCGTCTGAGAGGTAGCCTCAGAAAAAGAGTCCACTCAACAGTGTTTCCGCACTGCGTGCGTGCAGCCTACACACACATACACATGAAGCCAAAAGAGGAAGAGTGAGCAGTAATGCTATCCTCAGACATTTATCTATCAAATCCAATTTCCCCCGATCCATACCTCCCCTCCCCGCCTCTCCGCCTCCCACAGTCCTGCAGGAGCTGCCTGTTCTTGTATATTTGTCAACGTGAAACATGCAGAGGCGGGAGAGAGAGAGAAAGAGATGGATGGCTGGAGAGGTGTCGCTGATGTGTGCTGGACCACTCGCTCTGCCTGACAGAAACCTGACAAAGCTGTTGTCAGCCAGTCAGAGCACAGATAGACCTTTATTCAGCGGTTGCATGAGTAGGAATAATAAGAGTCCAATATTTTGTCTGGTTTCTTTGTTTTTCTGACAAGTTAAACGTGTGTCATTTGTCGGAAAACAGGAACTGCAGTTATGACAGTAACGACTTTGAAATCTTATCCCGTAATTCCTCATACAGTCTAAAGTTAAATGTGTTGCAGTTAAATGTACAGAAGGGAGTTTCTGCTTTGTTTTGTTCTTTTGTCCAAAGTGTCCGTGATATGAACATTTGCTAAGGGTGAATATCAGCTTTCTGTTGTGGCGGGAAGCATCTTGTTGGGAGGAACTTAAGTGGTCAGACAGACGTCATTGTACATTATTGATTGTTGTGTTTCTCTCTCTCTCTCTCTCTCTCTCTCTCTCTCTCTCTCTCTCTCTCTCTCACACACACACACACACACACACACACACACATATATATATATGTTTTTACACAAGGTTTCACAGTGAAAATGCAGTTAAATGCAATGTCCCTGAACAAATACAACCATCAACGATAAGAAATGACAAAAATGGCAGAAAATGCCTTAAATTTTATA
>VUQG01004012.1:30166-40410 GCA_015106755.1 Etia nguti
CTCTTCTCTTGCCCCCCCCCCCCCCCCCCCCAGGGGCTTTCGACACACCCTTTTAAAGTTATATTTCTGGCCAACAATGCCTCTGTTGTGTCTGTGCGTTTCGATTCTGCGTGGGACATTTGTGAAACTGTTAATGACTGCGTACGCTGCACAAAAACCACACAAAAGAAAAACTTCTCTCAGCTGTCACGAGGCCCGTGGGCTTTTCCCTCTTTTTTATTTGACTGTGCGGCCCCGTCTTAACATTTAGGTAAGGGCAGCGAGAACAATGACAGGTTAGGTCTTTCCTGTTCATTATTAAGAGGTGGGCGCGCAAAGATGATGAACTTAGATTCACCCTTGGTGTGCCCCGCATTTTTATTCAGCTGCTTCAGATATTCTGCTAGTCACTGATGTGTCTTCTTAGCTGGATACACAAAGTGGCCGCTGTCAGATTTTATTGTCCTGCGGGCAGGAGTCCCCTTCTCTGATAAGCCCGATAACTTACTTCTTGTCTGTCTTTGAAAAGATTGATCTTTTTTCTTCTCCCACTTCCTCCCTCGTGTGTAGGCTTCCAGCCAGCATTTTAAGCTCCACCCATTTATGCAAGTTTGCAATCTGAGCTTGCAGGGTTTTTTTGTTTTCTTTTTTTTCTTCTGGTTTTCTTTGCCCTTCCTGACAAATGGCAGTCACATTGCTGGATCATGCATGTGTGTGTTCCTCAGTGAACCGTGTAACAGCTTAGAGAGACAGAGCAATGGAGAGCTAGAGCCTACACATCAATAACGGCACCTTACAACTGAGGTGAGAAGCGCTGCAAATATCTTGCCGTCTCTATCGCTAGTCCTGTTTGTCTGCGTCGCCTCGCTGTCTTTATCTCTTCCTCTCATCCTCCCTCCTCCACTGCTCCCTCTTGTCTATCCACCCCCCCCCCTCCTCCTCCTCCTCTCTCTGCTGTCTCAAGAGTGTGTTGGAGCCGGTAGCAGGTACAGCAGGAGCCCATTAGTGCAGAGCCCTGCTCTGATTGGATAAGCTGGAGAAACTGGGAGACTGCCTCTGAATAATTGATGTGCATTGTGCAGACGCTGGACAAGGGAAAAAGACAGATCAGAGAGCAAGGAAGGAGAAAGAAAGCGAAAAGAGAGCGAGAGAGAGGGAGAGAAGGGAGAAAGACAGGAGAGGACAGAGGAAGTAAGAAAAGAGTGAGCAGAGTGAGAGATCTGTGCAGAGAGTGAGAGTGATAAGGCACAGGCACAGGAGGCTTGGAAGCAGCAAAAAGCTTTGAGAGTTGCCACTGGCCTCTGCAGAAACAGGAGCATTTGTGACACTTGAGTCTTTTCTCTGCGCTATGAAGGGAATGAGATGAGATGTGCAGGGACTTTGCCCGGCTCTGGGTAAGTGTGAGAGAGCGTGTGTGTGTGTGTGTGTGTGTGTGCTTCCCCTCCACGTGCCTCTCTAGCACAGAACTATTTGGCGTATTAAGCGAGTGTGTTTGTATGCATGGCGGATGATCAGGGGGTTAGCAGAGGCCACTTGACCAACTGCTTTTGATCTATGATTGATGCAAGAAGAAAAAGCAACAATTAGCTGCAGTGTTTCTTTAAAGAATGTTATTTTAGAACAATTAAAATAGGAATAATCATTTCAGCTGTGCCTTGACATTTGTGCATTTCAGGCTTAGTAATACGGGCTTCTAGCTTTGTAGTGGTGTAACACACCGGTTGCTCGCACCAGAGAGGATCAGAAGAGATCAGCTGACCACAGGTTGACCTACATGCTGTTCTGTCATAGGGGTTACACTGACTGCCTTTTTCGTGTGTGCAAGCACACACTTCACAGTGCATTACACTTAGGTTTTTTTTAAAGAGTTACCTTGAGTTAAGATTTAGGGTTGTCAGTTTAACATTACAGGTATAGAAATGCTACAATGCTACTCTATGATTGTATGAGCCCCGGTGGCTGTGCAGCATCGTATATCCAGTAAAATACTTCAGATTTATGAAACGTAAGAGAGGTCGTGTTCATGTTGGTGTTAGGAGTGCGTGCGTCAGTGTGTCCCTCTTTCAGTCAGGAAAAGATGACCCACTTTTCCATTGTGGATTCTTTTTTTAAGTTGTTGACCTGTGCTTGGAGCCAGAGCCTGTCTGCTTGTCCACTCATTAGGAGAGAAGAAGGGAGAGGAGGAAGGAGGGGGGTGTAGAGTGTAGTCATGGAAGGACAATGCAGTTGGATGAGTGCACAGAAAGGCCTGGTTTAGTTTTAATTTTTTTCTTTCAGTGCTGCTGAAAAGTGTTTAATGTCCCCCGTGTTGTCAGTTGTGCGTCTTTTAAAGGGTAACAATTTGAATGAGCAAAGGGCAGCCAGGCAATAAAAACATCAGGACGCTGCAGGGTATTCAATCAGTGTTTAATCTAACCTTAAAACTGACAAGTTAATTAGCAAATGGCTCTTGTAAACAATATCGTAACCATTCACTGAGTGGTGGTTAAAAAAAAAAAAAATATACATATATATAAATATATATTATGGCACAATATGACTTCCAGCTAGCGGTAGCGGAGCTGCAGCACTTCCTGTTAGCCTGAGCAGGGTGTAAACCACTGAAACCGTCTGCATCCTCAACCTCGCAGCCACATGCAGCCGCTCTCCCCCTCTAGCCTTCCTCCTTTCTCTCTGACTCCAGCGCTTTGTTTGTATCACTTACTCCACACACTTTGGTGAACTCCAGCGAGTGCACTCTGAGTACTTCCCATCAGGCTGTTTAGTGACTCATTCCTGACATTTGAACTGGATGTGTTTGTGTGTGCGTGTGTGTGTGTGGCCTACTTTGTTTTTGCAGTTTGTTTTGCCATTTTTTTTTCTTTTCTGTGAATCATTGCCATGCCTTACATGTGTCACTCCACCCAAGTGTGGCCCAAGCAAAACTGCGTTAGATTTATGACTGGAGAATCTGAGCAAGGGATTTCTGGCAGGACAAGCCGATGCCGGGTATTGATATGATCAGTGGGGGAGGAGCAATAGGGCAGGACAGCAGGAAGTGTTTCAGGAAACAGTGAAATTCTCCATTCTTGGCAGTGACTTCCCCCATCTAGTCAAGGTGTGGTGATGGCCTCTCATGGCCGCTCCTTGTGAAATCGCTGTTTACTGATTCATATGCAACCTCCCCCCCAAAGAAAAAAAAAACAGCTTCCATAGCTGGAATTTCATCACTTTTTAATCATTGTCTTAGATTATGAAAGAGCAGCCGCGGGAAATCTCAGAATTTCTGATTGTGTTTTTCACCCTAATGATTTCATTGAAGCAACAACAGTGCGAGATGAAAGAGTCATTGTGGAAGTTGAGACAAGTAGCGTGTCTAGTTATAATTAAGCATGTGATATTTCTCGTTCCCTCCAGTGGTGGCGAGCTGCACGTGGCTGATAAGAGGAGTTCATTCACAGCTTGCTCCTCTCTGATGTTCTTTCGAGCTATTGGTGCTTTACTGTTTAAGCACATCTTCCCCGACGCCAAGAGACTGAATATGTTCGTTTGCTCACGAGCACAGACCGCAGATTTCATATTTACTTGAGCTGCTTTTCTGTCCTCATATGCGAGCATGCTTGTTTCCAGATTCCTGCGCTTCACTGGCTGACTTTCATTGTATACTTTTGAGACGCCTTTGAGTGCAACAGTGCATTTTGTTTTATTGTGGATTGTGGCTGTGTGATCACGGACGGATGCTGGTGACACCCCGCCCCCCAGGGCTGAGTAGTTTATGGAGGACATGCCCTGTCGCATCTGATGCAAGTCACCTGATTTTCATACTCCCAGTTATAGCAAATGTAACCAAAGCAAGCATGCAGATTTCCCGGCACAAAATTAGCTAAGGGAAGCAAAGCGAGTCCGCAACTATTTAAGTTGCATGTCCCTGTAAACCAGCTATCTCAAGGTTTTGGACTTTTGGTTGGTTAAACAAGCAATAAACAATCTGTAGGTTAACCAAAACGTATATTTTGATTTCACTGAAGAAGCATTTTAGGGTGCATGTGTGTTATATACATAAGACATGAGCTTTGCGTCCTAGTGCTTGGCTTTTGTAGTTGTAGGGCACACAAAATATCTATTGCATTAGAGCGACCATTTAAATTCGCAATAAATACTATGGCAGGAAATGTGAATCTTTGCAGGGAGTCTCAGTCAAGCTCAGCTTACCTGCAAATGACCCCACGATACATTAAAAGCATTATAATAAAGAGTGTTTTTGGTGGCAGCACAGAGATCCTCCAGCATTTTCAACCTTCTGCTCAGATCTAGCCGTCATACTGCATTATGTTTGGTGTTTATTCTGATTCTCATAACTCTGCCACATTTAAAAATGTGTAATTTGAACCCCACAGAAACCAGCACCTGCAGGAGATGTCAGAGTGATTCAGGTAGAGCTACCCTCCCTTCTGGGCTGCAGCATCTCTTTTGGCTTGTGACCCACACACACACATCCAGGGGAGGAGGGGATCTGCCTACTCCCTCCATCTCCACCTGTCCTCTTGTCTAGCATCCTTCCATCCATCCTCCACCCCCCCCTCTGTCCTCATATCTGGTGTACAGCCAGAGGTTGAGGATGGAAGTCTTCCCGACAAGGAAGTCGTATTGCTTTTTCAGTGCAAATTAACAAAAAGCAATAATCAAGTCTTTTTGAAAAATCCAAACAAAATGAGGCACTTTCAAGCTAGAAGATCTGGAACACTGTGATTCGTGTGAACGTTAAACTAAAGGCTTGGTTTTGGTCGACTGTGATTTTTTGACATAGAGCTTTCTCTCTGCAGGGCATGTTTGAGTTGTTCTGCCTCCAAGCTGTTGAGACTAAAGCCCATTTGATATGCTCTTCTCTTGGAAGAAGTTGGCTTAACAGAGAGGGGGCAGGAAGGGGGATATCATTGACTGCTTAAATGGCTTCCATTACACTTCGGCAAAAAGCATGACTTTTTTTTTCACAGGATTTTATATCCCCTCCATATTTGTATTTTGCATAATATTTTGTACCCACACAGCATAAACCTACCTGCCAGTGTTTTACAGACCTCCGCTTTTGATATCTATTATAAATTGCTTCTTTTTTTTTTCTTTTTTATCATCCCACACATTGTCTCAGAAGGCTTCTTTGTCTAGTGCCGCAGTGTTCATGCTCAGAAAGTGTAATTTTTCATGTAGTATTTTCTTTTTTTGTGTGTGTGTGTTTCGTTATCAACAAAAACTACAGTAGAGCTGCATGTTCGGTGTTACATGTCTCTATCAAAGCGTGCCGCGACTTGTGACAGAGGCTTTTTTTCTTTTTTTTGTGGTAATTTTAGGATCAGGCTTGATGTGAGCGTGTACAGTATGAGGGATGTGCATTCCTGCTGAAGATTAAACTGATTAAATCCTCCACAATTAGGACAATGCATTTGCTGAATGTGGCTCAAACGTGTTTGAGCTTTTGTGCAAACCAACCTCATTAAGCTATTTAACCGAGTTTATACTTTGCAGTTGCTTCTTCTGTCAGAATCGTACAAAGAGAAGTACGAGCAGCAAGAAATCTCTACCTGTTTCTACTTCATAAAACTCCTTCAGCCGTTCTTTGTGTTGCCATCCAAACTAATAAGGCTCAGAAAGTCTTATGTAACATCTCCTTTATAGCAGCTTTCTTGATAGCAGCTAACCCTTAAATATGTATGCATAAAAACAGCCAAGCCCTCCAGCTGCTATGTGATACTGTGTCAGTAATAGATATTCCATATCAGTACCATGGTATCACAGTGCAGTCATGGCTGTAACTGCAGTCTTAAGAGGAAACAGGTGCACTTCTCTTGCACTGAATTTCAGTTGCCATGCAAGCTTAAAAAAAACGGGAAAGGGCTGACACTCCGGCGCACTCTTCTCATAAAGGCTTTGAAAACTCAATAGTACTTTCTTTTAGTCGTAGTTCACAGTATTTAGACATCAGCTCATTCTCTTTTCATCTGATTACCACATTTGTACTGCATTTTAATTCCACTTTGGAAACAGGGCTAGCATAATATACTTTTGATAATTCACCTCAGCTGATGCTGTCTTTATGTTCTTCTGCTGAAAATGTTTTTGTGCGACGCCCCAAAAAAACTGTGGTGGTTGACATAATTAACAAAGAGGAGCGTAATATTGTCAACGTAGCAGTGAAGTGGGGCAGTTTTACCCAGCTTCTTTTCATTATGTTTGCGTATTTGATCATATTTAAAGTGATTTCACATCTTCAGTCATTGTTATAAAATGTGTGACATGCCAGTGCTTACAACCCCCAAAATGGCCTGCCTGTTTTGTTTTTTGTTATTTACTTTTATTTATGCCCATTATTATTACGCTGTATTAAATGCGTGGTGAACTCTGTTCCTCTTTTAACGCAGATGTCACCCTCTGAAATAGTCGTTTGAGTGGGTGGAAGTTCACTTTACCTCTGCGCTTGGCATGCTCAGACACAGGGCTGCTTCAGTGTGTTCGCTCTTTAAATCTTTAACCACACAATAGTACACTTAGTACAGTGGTTTAGGGCCGCAGTACAGCAGCACTTCGCTCAAAGAGTTGAATACCTTGCGCGTATACGTGGCAGAGCACCAGCTTCATATTTCAGAACAGGTCAGGTGTTTATCAACAAAGTGGGGTTGCTGTCTTGCGGCTAACTCAGTTATATTGGGGCGGATACATTTAAAGTATTAGCAATCTGTCAGGATTTCTAAGGGAAATGTTATGCTCAGTAGCAGAAGGCTTTTACCGCACACGCAGATGCTTACACACACACAGCACTGCCAGAGTTCATAGTAATTAGCATTTGGGTTTTCTTGTAAAAAGGACTTGTACATACACTCTGTCATTAGTTAATGGGCCTTGCAGCCTGTTACCAGGGCTTATTCTCCCTCCCTTCTGCTCCCAGAGGGGCTGAGGTGAGGTGAGAATGAGCCAGGGCTTCTGCTATCAGTCAGCCATATAGCATTAAATACAGCTTGAGTGAGGAGGACCCATATGTCTCTGGGCATTATTCAATTAAAAGTCCCAGCTTCTAAGAAACAGAGATGGTTGGAACAGGTTCACAAGAGCTTCCCGAGAATTCAGCTTATGTCCAGCTCTCCCTGCAGAGCAGTCTATGTGCACAGGAGGAGGCTCTGTTTAAGGCCGGAGAATCCACTAAAACTTGTTAGAACAGCATAGTACCTTCTGATGAGCCCCAGAGGCTTGAATGTCACTGTTGTCTACAGATATTAGTCAGCCAGATCAGTGCGGTTTTAGTCATGTATTACGAAGAAACGCTTGACTCTGTGTCAGCTTTTTGAATGCTTTTTAGAAAGTCTCAGATGGTGAGATTAGCTTAGATAAACTCATTTGCTGAATATCTGTGGGCTCACCAGCTGCAAGTCAAGGACAAGGAGATACTCTATTAAGTGCTTTTGAAAGAATTTGATGATGGAACGATTTAAAAGCACACCACGGTGTAACTGAGAGCTGACTCTTCGATGCAGGTAAAAACAGCAGTTTATGATGTTATTGTTGTGAAAAACTGTCAGACTAACACCTTGAGAAAGTAGTTTCAGGAACACTTTCTCCATCAGCTACGATCTCTCTATTTTTTTTTACCCAACTGTAAACTGTCAACACATTATCAAGTAGCCCTGACAGTGTAGATATTCAGCAGAAATAGGGTAATCTCACCGTTTAAAGGCCTGCATTTGTATAGCGCTTTACTTAGTCCCTAAGGACCCCAAAGCGCTTTACACTACATTCAGTCATTCACCCATTCACACACTGGTGATGGCAAGCTACATTGTAGCCACAGCTGCCCTGGGGCGCACTGACAGAGGCGAGGCTGCCGGACACTGGCGCCACCGGGTCCTCTGACCACCACCAGTAGGCAACATGGGGTTAGTATCTTGCCCAGGGATATTTGGCATGCAGCCTGGAGTCGAACCACCGACCTTCTGGTTAGTGGCTGACCTGCTCTGCCACCTGAGCTACAGCCACCCACCTGACTCCATTCTTTTCATGAATGGTGAAATTTATATAGGAATAAGGACCAAAGCACTTCATATACCAGGCTGGTACAGAAACGTAAAAACGTTTAATTCTGCTGTAAAATTTGGACATTTTATGATGTTTTTGAGCCTCGAGTGGCGGTTTGTGGAACTGCAGTTTCAGAGTAAGATTATACCATTATGTGAAAGAAGGAAGAGGGCCACCGGTTTGGAAGACAGCGAGGGTAGTCGTACAGACCAGGTACAAATTTTCGAGTTCCCTTAGAAGATTTTTTTGTGGAACACCACCTCAATTTGGATTTCCCGGAAAGTTGGAGCAGACCAACATAACCTGAGTTAGCGATCCAAGATGGCAGCACTGAACATAAACAGTACTAAAACTGTAAACTTTGAACCTGTTTTGCCACTGTTGTGTATTTGTAACTCACTAAATGTGACTGATCAGGCTTTATCCACGAATGTGTTTTTTAAGCGCATAAAAATAAGTATTATGCTGTGTTGCTAGTGATACTTGAATGGCTCTAAGTTGCTAAGAACCAAAATAAATTCGGGAGTGATGCAACTCCAAGGTATCTGGAACACAGCAACAGAGAGACAGGGTGCCGGATTTAGACGCAAGACTTCTGGAAAAAGTGAAGTAACGATGCATTTCGAGGATATTGAGGATTAAACCCCATGTATGTTCTCCCTAGCAGTACTGAATTCATAAAAATAAGACTTGTATCAAAATGATGCATTAAAAAAAGCTTCCCAGCACACAAAATATTTATAATTGATAAATTAGGCTAAAATAGAAGGCTCCGATTGAAGAGCCATTTGAGAGCCATAAGAGCCGGCTCTTCTAAGAGAACCGAGCCAGAACACCTCCCATCACTCTTAAAAGTACCATTTCCCAGAGCTTTCCTATCTCAGTAATCTTGCTGGTTTCAGGATTCTCTTATTCTTAAGTAAAGTTGCAATCATGTTAAAGATACCAGAGAATAGAAACATGGCATTCTGTAAGTATTAGAAGGAGATTTTAACAAACGATGGTAGAGAGTGAGAAGGAGTTTAAAGAAGAAGCTTTAAGTAACTGACCTTCACTTGTCTCAATCAGCCAGCTGTTAGCACCTTCAGAACAAACTGAAGGCTTTAGTTTCATCTTTCTGTTCATTCAACAGGAATGAATAGAAAGATGAAATAAAGAGAGGTATAATGAGACGGAGACCTTGTCTTTATATTCTTGTGTTTTTGTTGGCTGGGTCGTCTGTGCGCTTGGCATCTGCACCTCATGTTCTCCATTAGTGAAGTCAACAAAACAACTTAATGGATAGTAGTAGAGACAGATGCCATCAGAATACTATTTAAATTTGTATGAGGACCGAGGGCGTGCGGGGCTCTGTAAAGAGAAGGGCCGTAAAGAGATAAAGCGAGAGGAGTATGGCGGGCTAGTTGTGGGTGTGTGATGGTGTTGGCAGAGGTTTTAACACAGGGGGCTGTGAGGTGAAAACAAGGTCATGTACACTGTACTAAGCTCGCTAAATATGCACGACGCCCAGAGCAGACCCTCACTCTATTATGAATGACATCTGGCCTTGGCAGCTTGTTAGATTCAGTAGCTCATAACCACGCTGATGTGATAAGTCGCCATTGCTCTCTTTTGTCCTCTGCCTGTCTCTCCCTGCGTCAAAGTAACTCCCATCACTTGTGCTTGGAGTTTTAGGTCTAAATGGTGGGTTGCCTGTTGAAGAGACAGTCCCTCTGTGTGGAGGTGGTGATTTAGTGGGGAGATAAGCTCTCCGTAATGGCAGGGTGGAATAATTCCTCTTTAACTAGGAGGCTTGGCTCTCTCCACCCTGCAGAGGAAAATGTTACCGCTCCTCTTCTTTATTTTTCCCTTCTCTCCTTTCTTTGTTGTTCCGTTCACTCCTCGTCTTTTTCGAGTGACTTCAGAAATAATCACTTGTCATGTCATGTTTTTAATTTCCTTTCATTTAGACATGGTGTAAATCTTAATGCAGTGCCAATTGCAGTGTCATGGACTTCGTAACCCCCCCTTTTTTTCCTTTTTTTGAATCTACACATCGAAGTCCCAAACCTAGTAACGGCACTTTCTAAAAGCTGCTGTATCTTGCTCTACAAGGCTATAAATAGCATCTTAAACTATTTAATAAAATGATGAACACGGTAACCTTTCTTTTGTTAGGCTCATGTTTGTCAAGGCAACTTTCTGCTATCAAGAGGCAATGTGTTCAAATAACCCATCGATTTAAA
>VUQG01004013.1:213-13021 GCA_015106755.1 Etia nguti
TCAGGGGTACCTCAGGGTAGTCGTTCAGTGGATTCGAACCCCCGACCTTCCGATCACGGGGCCAACACTTTACCTACTGAGCTATCCCTGGCCCTCTGGAGGGCTTTGCTCTGGAGGATGCCATTGTGTAATGAGTCCTAAACGAGTTGATGAGTCAGTGAAGCTAAATCTGAGGTGAGCTGTTGAATTATTACTGTGTGTAAGCGCTGCAGTTGTTTTTTTTTGTTTTTTTGTTTTTTTTTTAAAATGGTGTCAAACTCGACCACTACGTGAATAAACTCTGGTAAAATGTGAGGATCTCATTTAATTATTTATCAGTCTGAAATTGTGATTTTTAGGATACTCAAGCCTAACATTAGCCCGTATAATGTTAGTTTATAACCAGCTGCTATTTGTCGTTTTCTGACTGAAAGCTGGAAACAGGAATATCTGTGGCTGAACTTTGCGCATATGCCTTTGCAGGAGTTTTCCTTTTTAGGGGGGAGTATATTTTAAAGAATCACACAAACGTGGGTTTTTTTGACATAATGATTGTGTTCTTCTAAATATTGTAAAGGTCAGTTTCTAATGGTGAAGTAGTTTGCCACTGCCCCCTCTGGTGGCTATTAGAAAGAATGCAGCTTTGAGGCACTTATGCATGGACCCAGAGACTACAGACATCTTTTAGATACAGTCCCACAAAGCCAGCCATGCATTTAAATAAGGCAACATGTGTAATTTTTCTACAGCTGTAATGTGATAGTTTTATCTAGTTTTAAAGACTTCTATCACCAATTAAACTGATTTAAGTGTAAACGACCATCTTTGTTAAAGGAATAAGCGGGTGACGCTCACGGATGCTAAAAATAACCCAAACATTTACATACAAACTGCAACTTTCACCAGTGACCATCAACGTGCAGGCCAGTGAGGAGGAGCTGTGTGCAGACTTACTAACAAGGGCGAAATGCCTTGTGAACCTGTGCAAGTGGTTGCTTAGAAAGGTTACCATAGAGACCGCACAGCCATCCGTGTAATGAAGCATTGAGAGGCACAAATAACAAAGGCCTGAGATTCCGTCATGATTAAAATAGAAAGCGTAACGGTGCTCATTAGCACCGCGGCTAACTGTGATGTGAGAGCGCTGCAGGACACGGAGCAGCAGCCTCACATGCTGCCACTGCAGTTCCTCCGTTATGTCACACTTCCATGAGGCTGCGTTCCCAGGTTTCCAAACACCGACCAGCTCCCATGTGATCTGCTGTGATGCCCCAGTGTGCAGGATTCAGTCACACCCGACGTGCATTTGTGAAGAAGCAGAGTGTCCGCAAGTCCATATGATTAAATTAGAAGATGGAGTCATTTGTATGGTCATGGGAGAAAGGTGGTTTGTTTCTCTACATTTCGGCTTCACAACAAGCCCACAACTGTGAGACTGACACCAGCATTTAGGGTGTAAAGCTTAAAAGCTGGAAACTTAACATTATAAAAACTGAAGTCACCTGGTTCACTTGGAATCACTGATCATTGAGATATTCGTACAATAACAATAATTTTGAAGGGGACCTGTTACAATTTTTCCAATATTTCCTATCAATTATGCAATGTCACAGTGGTGGAGGCTCATAGTAAACATGGCTCACGTTATCAGGGCAGCGCATGTACAAGGCTCAGGCTTCAGACTGCTCCAAACACCGTTTCCTGCAGTTTTTTCTACTCTTGGCTCTGCATGATGTCAGTGAGAGTTTGAGAGGGGCAACCAATCAGAAGAAAGGTGGCTTGTTTCAAACCACAAGGTTGTGCAACCATGCAAAGCCATTCTTGTAGAGGATAAGAATTAAAATATTGAGCAAATGGACAAATAAGCTACATCTCACATCTAGATTTAGTTACTATGTGTAACTGCAGCTCACTATGATACTTAAAAACCCTGGCACAGCGACACTTCATTTTTCTCATCAAGACATTTAAAGTAAATGGTAAATGGACTGGTTCTTATACAGTGCTATTCAAAGTGCTTTAGTAGTTGACCAGCTACCTCCTGAGCTAGAGCCAACCTTAAGGTGTCAAACTGGTCTCAAATACAGTCTGGATATACTTTTATAACATTATTGAGCACCTAAATATTATTTTATGAAAGGTTATAAACACAAAACCGCCATTTAAAGTAGTTTAAATTGTTACAACTCCAACGTGAACGTGTTTTACTTCATTTGATAAATAATTATACTTAAAATCTGACTAAGCCAAGAAGCCGAGTCGGGACGTCAGCTGTTTACTGGGAGGTATTTCAGCCTCGTATCCAAGTTGTTGTTTTTTTGACTTGCGGACACCCTGAAGACATTCAAACAGAGTGCTGAAAAAAGTGGAAGAGGTTAGCAACACAATGAGACAAATTACTGCTCTGTACCCCTAAAACACTGGACTTGGTGCTGTGAGTAAGTTAGTGAGGGATGTTAGGGTGGGTGAGGCAAGACTATTGGCTTGAGGTGAAAAAAAGCCCAAGACAGGAGGAATGACTTACAAAATAGACCTTTAAAACGGAGAAGAGAGAAGGAGGAGGGCTGTCCTTAAGAATCTACAAGGGAGAGAAGTTAAAAGATTTTGTGAGTATCGACCCTGAAAAGAGGGAGTGATTTTCTACACTGCTCAAAAAAAATTAAACACTTTTTAATCAGAGTTTAGCATCAAGTCAGTTAAACTTGGAGGATATTGATCTGGTCAGTTAAGAAGCAGAGGGGGTGGTTAAGGGAAAAAATGTCAGACGCCTCCACCTGTAAAAGTCACTCATCTTTTCTGGCTGATTTTTCTCTAGTTTTACATTTGGATAGGGTCAGTGTCACTTACTAGTAGCATGAAGCGATACCTATATCTTACAGAGTTTGCACAGGTAGTCCAGCTTCTCCAGGATGGTACATCAATACGTGCTATTGCCTGAAGGTTTGCCAGACCCTGCGCTGGTGCAGTGGGTCCTGGTTCCTCCTGGTGCACGACGATGCTCGGCCTCATGTAGCGAGAGTATGCACGCAGGTTCTGGACACCACTGACTGGCCCCAACAGCCACCAATAGAACAACATTTTGTTCCGGTCCATCCGATTCTGCCAGACCTCAGACTGCCCAGGAGCTCAGTGTTACCCTGGTCCAGATCTGGGAGGAGAGCCCGGTGGAGACCATCCGTTGTCTCATAAGGAGCATGCCCCGAGGTTGTCAGGCAGGCATGAAAGCACGTGGGTGCCATAAAAACTACCATAGTACAATTTTGTGTTGCTGCAGTGAAATTCTGGCAGAATGGACTTGCCTGCCATCCCATTTTTTCTACTTTGATTTTTGGGTAGACTTTGAATTTAGCTCTCTGTAGGTTAAAAGCTTTCATTTCTATCAAATGATGCTGCATCCTACACATTACCATGCCCATATCACTATAGTTATTCAGTACATTTTTTTGAGCAGTCTAGAAACCACAGAACTCAGAGGAAAGGCCAGATGAGGCAGAAATAAAAAGGGCCAGGTGATGGCTTTTTACTCACAAACAAAGAAAGCAGAAATACTAAATAAGAGCCTGAACAGTAAAGTCAGGGTTCTCTCACCGTCTCCCTGCACATCTGAGGTCCATAGTGTCAAGTTGTCACGTAGCAACTGCATGATAAGCGTAGAGTCCTTATAGCTTTCCTCACTCAGGGTATCCAGTTCTGCAATGGCATTGTCAAATGCTTCCTTCGCCAACCTGTCAGCAGAGAAGACGCGAACCAACACAGAGGAGCTGAGGATTTATTTCACACAGTGGAAGCACAGACACATCAAAAGTGAAGCAAGTGTGGAAGTGTCCCAAACATTTTAAACAGCCAACACAGGGAGTAACTCCTCTGGTTCTATAGATGTCAGTGGGAAAATATCTTCTCTGACCTCATTAAACACTTTCCCGATTCATTCATTGGCTAACATTCTAACTGGTGACATTCACTGTTGATTATTAGAGTCAGTCGGAGGTGACAGTCGGATCGACCCTTCGTCCATCACATCTGGTGTCCAAAATCAAATCATTTTTCTTAATCCATGGACCCTTCTGAATATTTATATGTGCCATCTATTCATTTCCTGCTCCTTATCTGGGGCCAGGTTGCAAGTGCAGCAAGGTAAAGCCTGCCCAACTTCCCCAACTTATCTAGATATACTCCCAAACGTTCCCTGGAATCTCTTCCCATGTCCAACTGGGAAGATATCCAGGAAGCAGCCTGGTGAGATACCCAAACTAATTTGACCGGCTGGTGCCAGTGTGATCTTTTTTTCAAACTGGAAAACTGTAGTCCTTTACCGATAAGCTATGCTGTGAGTTGAGTCAAAATAAAGTCAATGTGGTTTAACAGCCAGTTTATGAATCATTTCATCTGGCACCCTGGATGGCTCAATTCCTAAACGATGCTCCTCTTTGAAATGAATAATGAAAGGCAGTAATGAGAGAAGTAATGAGTCTGAGCTGCTTATATTATCCAAGTCTTCTTTTTTCAGCCTACCACCAAAATAAGAATAAAACTGCTGAACAGCACAAAACTGACTTTAACTGATCTTAAATTTCTTTCTATAAATCATTCCATTAAAAAGCATAAGATAACATCCATAAACTGCTTTTACTTTCACACCTTTTTTTTTTAGTTTGTAGTTTACTTTCAGTTCACTAACAATCTTGAAGCCTCACGTGGTGTAAAACCCCCGTAGCCCCATCAAAGATGCCACAGGAAGTCCTGCTTGCAGATGTCAAACTTGTCTCGTTGTTTTCGTGCATTTTTTTCCTCCCACGTCAAAAACAACTCGATCTCGTGCACTCACCTGCAAGCACGGTCCGGCGAGTTGAGGATTTCATAATAGAAAACAGAAAAGTTAAGGGCCAGTCCCAGACGGATGGGGTGCGTCGATGGGAGTTCGATCATGGCGATGTCGCTCGCAGCTTTGTACGCTACCAAACTGTTCTCGGCTGCCTCCTTCCTGTCGTTGCCTGTGGCAAACTCTGCCAGGTACCTGTGGTAATCTCCCTTCCTGAGTGGGGCAAACACAAAGGCCATAAAGAACATATGGGCACTCGCATACTGAAGGGTAAAGCCACTTTTGTACTGTTCAAAAATAAATCAGGGGTATCGGTTAATACTTTTCATGCAAAATGATTTTTTTAATAAAAACAAACAAAGATCACATTAGGATCATAGAAGTACAGTTAGTCTGGAGCATCCAGGCACTAAACTAGGGCACAATTCTAATCAGAGAAGCATCTTTTAGAGAGCAACTAAACAGAGTGAGCAAAACACTGTCCTGAAATGAAGCTTCGTTTACTCCAACGTTTGTGATTTTCCTTCAATCATCTATTTTTTTAAATTTAAGAGAGGTACTGTGTCCCATTTCATCGTGGGAGATGGAGCTTAAAAATGCATCCAATTTTTCTGACAGCACAGTTTCTGCACAGTGCATGATTTTTACCCCACGGCCTCCAGGCTTCAGCTTCACCTCCAACCTTTAATGGTTTATTCTAAATGGGACGAGGCTGCCCTCATCTAAATAAGCCCACAGAAACATAGAAAAATAATAAATAATAAATATCAGACTGTCATTTGTGATTAAAAGTTTAGTCTAGTTATGCAAGGTATCACAACCCAAGAGCATCTTAACACAATGAGAGAAAATCTGTTAGCAAATGTTGGTGTTAAATGGCCAAACAACCCAAAAATAACATTTGCTTGTTTTACAATCGATTCTGGTACCAGCAACAACAAATATACATTAAAAAGCTCAGATTTACACTAAACAACAACTCTGAATCTACTTAAACACGTAAACCTACAGAATATCCCAGACTAATCTGGGCAACCACACCAGTTTATTCATTTTGTAACACAAAACACAAAAACTCCTTATTTATCTATAACTGGGTCTCAGTACAGCCCCCCCGAGTTCATCCACTAACTTAAATGAGCAATTTAACTCCTTGGCCCATGTGCCTCATCCACAGACTGGTTTGCAACCATCTGGCAACGACGGTCACAAGCATTCCCTGACCAGCTGAAGTTTGCTGGAGGTTAGAAATAAGGAAAAGAATAAACCCCTAAAGCCATTTAATCAAGTTAGTACAATTTCAAATATGAACTGGATACCTACATTTTGTAGTAGAAAACCTTAGATTCTCCCGTGGTAGCAGCTAAGATGAGATGCTTGTCCAGTACATCCAGAATGTCATTGCAGATTGATTTCAGCTCTTTCTCAACCTGCAGAACAAAACACAGATGCTTCTGTTAGTACAACATGTTCCTACTCATGCAGTGTGCTTTCAAACCTTTGCAGATATTGGCACGCTCAATTAGACCTGACAGTGCTTGACAGCCCCTCTTGTGCTAGCTAATGCTTTAAAAACTTTTTCCTTTTTCTTGTTGCGCCTCTTTTACAGTAACAATTATGAGTAAACAATGCCACAAAGCAATAAAGAAATGCTTCCCATTATCTTATTACCTGGTCTATACCAGGGACCTGATCTGGTCTCCACATACACAGAGCTTCTTCCTGGCTTTTCACAATAAAAGCCTTCATCATATAGTATGTGATGGCCACATACGGCAGACTTCAGTGTTAAAATCTCCTCACCTGTATCTTTTTTTATTTTTAGGTTATGAACATTAACAAAACAGCAAACAAAAGAAAAGGGTATAAAAAAGCTTTCTGTATAAAATTATGATAAATATAGTGGGGAGCAGACCTGCAATGATGTGAGAAAGTTGAATAACACAACTTGGTAGCGCTCAGCTGTCATCATGTAAGCGCAAGAGCTTCACCCACATTTGTGACTAAAAATAGACCTGCAACTCAAGGCTTCAGAGTTAGATTCAAATCAACACAAAATATATTAATTAAAATGTATTAATATTTTAAAGTATTTTTTAAGTCATTTTTGCACGCCAGTAAAACTGAGCCACTAACCTGGACACTGAATTACTATTAACATCTATACCATCAGAACGTCTGCAGCAGGAAACGATGCATCCAAGAACAGGTCAAACGTCAGTTCTGAGAATGCTGATATGCTCACTTTTCTATAAGTCTTTCTTCATTTTCTACAGGCTTACAGGCCCATATTCACTAACACATTTAAGCACACACCCCCACACCCCAAATCGACCTCATACAGGAGATGAAATACTGTCAGAACTTTTTTTTTTGCCTCCTGCTAATGTAAGAAAGAAAAGTAAAGGTTGGTTAATTTGATGTCTTAGTGTAGGTTGTAGGTCTATTTGACTTTACTGTGCTCGTGATTATTTAAAAGGAATGAGCTTAGTTTTTTTATTTTATTTGACTGATATTAAAAACATGCCAGTTCGTTTTGAAAGACCTGTTTTTTTTAATCTCTTGAATATTTATTATGATTATGAAGAAAAGTATTTCTCATACGATTACTGGATGAATACGACAGAATATTTTATTAGTAAAATAATCAAGTTTTGCAGCCCTGGCGTACAGCTTAGGGGATTTAACTCCAGAGTCAGCATGCAGTTACCCCCACAGTGGGTGTTCTCTGCAGCACAATTGGGGGGGACAAAAAAAATGTGATTCAGAGTTATTTTGTGACTGCCACCTGCCTCATCATTTTGGGCTGTGGAGGAGAGCTCTCATCTCCATGAAATACCTGTGCAGGTACTAATGTCTAACCAGTGCTACTTCAGTCCTGAGGGTTTGTTTTTTAATCACTCTGTGAAGTAGTGGCAAGAGAAAAAAAATACAATCACTTTAAGTCTGTGTGGCAAAAGCAGAATCAGAACAAAAAACAAGGACGGCATCAGATGTGGATTTAAAACCGTGTCTGACCGTTTTCCTGTATTCTCGGATCATCTTTAATTTGTCTTCGCCTCCTTTGTTTTCTTCTTTCTGTTCGAGGCTGCTGATTATCCTCCAGGAGGCTCTCCTGGCTCCGATTACGTTCTTGTACGCTACAGAGAGAAGGTTCCTCTCCTCCACCGTCAGCTCCACGTCCATACTGGCCACCTTCTTCATCGACTCCACCATTTCTGAAAGAAGCAAAATAGAAACAAACGGCACGCATTAAATGGCTGAATGTTGAGTGAATTATCCATAGGACGAGGGGAAAAATGTTGGAAATACCATGGTTTTCCTTCTTTTAAAGCTTTAAACTCTCAGTTTCAGGCCGTTTTAAGCTCCACCCACATAGGAAAGGGGATCCAATCAGAAAAATGCTTTCTGAAGGGTGGGGATAGGGGAGCCTATCCCCACCCCTCTTGTTTTAGACCAGGGGTGGGGAACTCCAGGCCTCAAGGGCCAGTGTCCTGCAGGTTTTAGATGTCTCCCTGATCCAGTCACAGCTGATTTAAATGACTAAACTACCTCTTCAACATGTCTTGAAGTTCTCCAGAGGCCTGGTAATGTACTAATCATTTGATTCTGGTGTGGTGACCCAGGGTGAGATCTAAAACCTGCAGGACACTGGCCCTTGAGGTCTGGAGTTCCCCCACCCTGTTTTAGACAGTCAAGAGGCTCCACCGAGGCCTAGTATAACACAAATAAGGATTATTTTAATATGTGAATCATGCAAAGCCACTCTAGGAGAATTAAATACAATGAGGTGGTTTAAATGATGGTTTTCTGTAAGGAGCTAATACTCCAATATTTGACCTAAAGTATTAAATTTAGTTTTTTTTTTTTAAAAAGGAGTGCAGAGGCTGTAACTTACCGTTCAGACCTTCTGTTTGCAAGAGGTAGCCAATCAGAAGAAAATGGTCGAAAAGGGAAATGAGCCAAGATGGCTTGTTTAATGCAGAGGGCCAATTTAAGAAAAAAAAGGATCACTTTCAACTGTGAATCATGCAAAGCTACTCTAGCAGATTTCAAGATTAAAAACTGGAAGTTTGCATAAATTTCATTACATCAGATTGGAATTATAAAGAGAAATTTTCTGCTGGGCTAAACAACAGAAAAGATAAATGTGAAAATATTTCTGCTTTAATATTCAGCACTGAGTCTTCATTACCGTTATTAACATTCACTGTTTTTTAAATTAAAAACAAGCACAGCTTCATGCCATTAGCTCAGTCCTGAAAGGTTTCTGTCATCTTCAGTGATTTATTAATGGAGCGCCCGGGACGCTGCCCAATTATAAACTCCTCTAATGTAGACATTTACCACTCGTGGACACCTTCGGGGAGGCGGTGGAAACTGAGCCAGGACATTAAACCAGAGGGCTGAGCCAGATCATCGTCAGTACTTTAAAACATTTCATGTTTGATTCATGGCAACAAAACAAAACGATCTGGCACTTATCTCAGGAGTAATTCATCAGCACAACGAGCTTCTTCCCCGAGGAGTCAAATAAATGAGGCAACGTGGAGCCTCTTTAATCAAGAACACAAACACCGAAAGTTAACTGGTTCTGTTTCAACTTAAAAAAAATAACTTCATTCTAGCATGTCATAACTTACATAAGAAGCATCAAAGGTGGCAGGATGAAGGACAAAAAGTGGTCAAAACAAGCCACACACCACATTAAAACATCTAATTTAGATGTAGTTTCTTGCCTTGTCGCCCAGCCCAGCGCTGGAGGGAAAATATGAGTGCCAATCATCCAGTTTGTGACGTATAATCAGATACAGTCAGCAGGAGCAATGAGCTGGAGGGCCAAACCAGGAGGGCTGAACATGCTGCTCCACCTCGGCCTGCTCTCAAAGCGAATCAGTGAGCTCCTCGTGCTTTTAAAGCATTCTTCAAGAGAAGCCTCTACAGGCTGTATTTGGACACCAAGTCATTAACAGGAATCTGCACGAGCACTGTAGACGTTCACAACCTTTTTTAGCTGTGCGGTGGCAGACAAAGCTACTCCCTATCATAGTAAAGATGTAGGTAAGTAAAAGTGACATGTATCTCTGTTTGATTACTAAAAAACTGAATTTTTTAAAATCAGGGATCTTAATTATATAACACGGTTATTCATTTACTTAAATGCTCAGGTATTCAACTTTGGTAAAAACAAAACAATTTATATGAGATTTATTTAAGGTGAGGGTGACTAAGGGTGAAGGCTGTTCTAAGTCTGCTTTAAATCTACACCGTGGGTACATCATAACCACAAACTTTCTGAAAGTCTAAGCCACATCGTGCTGTGCACCTCCTTCGAAACTACAGGTCGCATCGACCCGGCAGTTCAGTGCTGTCGTTTCCTCTGGCGCATTTCTGGCTACTACTTCTACACCCAATTTTCAAACTGACTAGAAAAGAGAAACTCCACCTCCAACTAATATTTTGGTTGGGAACCAAAACTACATGGGCTCGACAGCCCATAAAACCCATCATGTAAAGATGCCCGCTGGTCCGCTCTCAGCTGCTTCTACCATAATGCTGAATTTACAAAATATACAAAACTACTTTAATTTTTTATTCAGTATGCTGTCAAAATGAACGCAGATTTCGGCTTTATGACCCAGACCCAGAAGCTAGGTCCACGACTTCTACCAAAGGAATTCTGCAGGTGCCGACATGGTCAACGAGAGCCCTGGACACCAGCAGACTATCACATTTCAGGAGATCTCCACAGTAGCCGAAAAGTGGATCAGACGAGAGACCCGGCGTGATCTGAAGAGAAAGCTCTTGTCCGATTATTGATTTCCAAACACCGGGCGCAGGGGGTGCTGTCGACATTTCAACAGCACTGAGTGAGTGGGTTCAACCAACTCACCCAGTCTACATGTTGAAGTATTCTTGGGGCAAAATATTGAACACCGAGTTGCCCTTGATGCATCCATCAGAGGGTGAATGTGTGGAAATGTTAGGTTAAAAGCACTTAGACATAGGAGAAATACTTCTATGAAGCATTAAATAGAGTAGAAAAGAAGTGCGTAAGTTCCAAATCCAGTATGCATTAGCCATTATCGCATTTCTGTTTGTTTGAAATTGTTACTTTCAAGCTACATGCAGGAAAAGCTTGCTTTTGCCTGTAGTGCAGCAACCTGTTCCTGTGATGTTTTACTCCTTTTTGCCTTTGTTTCTCTTCCTCACTTACTTCAGCTGGAAGCTTTTTATAAGCAGCAGCACCCCAGAAAGACAGACCAGCCTAAAAATAGCACAAACACAGACACTGGCGTGTTTGTTTGCACAATGATTAACCCATAAAATGCACGATTAAACGCAAATTTATATTGACAGCAGGGAAATTTCTGTGCCCCATCTACAGAAAAGAGGCAGACACTCTGAACCAAATGGCTGCAATTAACACCAGCAGCTGCAGACAAACTCGGGAAATGTGACTTTTTGTTGAGAAAGAGGTTCATTTTCACACTCTGAACCAGACAAATGGAGCTGAGAGACCTGTGTGTGTGGAAAGTGCACAGCGATCAGCGATGATTTCACGAATCCTGCACACAGCAGGAGGTAGGCCATTTTACACCAGGGCTAGGCATATGCTGGTCATAATTCCACGCATGACACGAATCTTTCAAATACTGATAAACTGGAGAACGGCCAAAGAGTCAGCTGTGGTTTCTATACTGGCCACCGGGAGCGATGCAGAGCGACAAACTGAGCATCTGTCTTCCACACGGTTTTAATCATATGACGCAAGAATTAAACAGTCAGTAATCCTGCGCTAGCGCTCTTAAAAAGGGAAAACATCATGGCACTATAATCTGAAGCGTAAACTAGGGCATGCTGGGTAATGCTAACTTACAGCCTGTTGGAAGGGGCTCGGGCAAAAGTGTGGAAACACTCCACAATAACTAATTGAGGAGCACTGCCTTCTGTTTATTTAAAAGGAGACTTGCTTTGCAGCTCTGCCAAAACAAAGTAACAAGGAAACAGAGATGGTTTAAAACATGGACGTAGCTTCCAGATCAGAAAAAAAAGGCAATAAGGCAGTGTCTTAAAACTGCAGTCAATCTGCAGACCACCAGATGGCGAGAGCTGAGCTACAAAAAGACTTCCGGTCCTATTGATGTCCATGGGAAATTCGCTGGAAGCACGTTCCTGCTCAGTTTATGGGCTCAGTCACTTACTTGTAAAGATCGTTACGCTCATTGTTAAGGCTAACAACTTGCGAGCTAATTTGCCAGTAAAGACCCACCCCCTCCTCATTACATCCAATTCGTTTTTGAACCACGATGGCAAAAGGCTTCAAAATAGGACCTCAGATGCCAGTGGGTGATGTCACCATAGTTACATCCGTCTTTCTGATACAGTCTATGCAGGGAACCAGGTGAGGACAATTGAATAACAGCTGTTTTCACTTGAACTTGAGTCATTTGTGCCACAACATTGAGTTTACACACTAGCAGCAACAAACGAGATGTTGGCTTCATTTATAAACAGTGGCAAAAACAGACCACCTCTGTGCTTAATATTAGTTCTAATAAAAACAACTTCGAGTAAATTATTGTTCTGAATGAAGAATGAAATGTGTCATGTATGTGGTGGCTTTTTTTGGCTAATTTTACTTGTTGCAAGGTAATGTGCAGTTTCTAGAAAGAGGAATTTAACTAAGAAACTGCAAGGCAGGCAATACTAAAGAGGTCTCCTTGCCTCATGACTGTGTACATTTAGTATACTGTATATATTTTTTTGAGATTACTGAAAAGGCATTAAAGGCAAACTAAACCTCTTCAGGTACTGGCTCACCTGGACTTCTGCTCAAGATTACAGTTTAGGTACAAAACTAGCATCTTATAATGGCCAGGCTGAAAAACACCTTGTAGTTTGCCAACTACGGCGCAAATTAAGAAGCCCCTCAGAGAAGAAAAAAAAAGTTGGTCCGCACAGAAAGTCCTCTATCGTGATTTTAAGAGCTTAATTACATGCAAGTTT
>VUQG01004014.1:4997-17158 GCA_015106755.1 Etia nguti
TCACACAAAGTTTGAAGGTCATAGTAACTGTCGTGCACAAGGAGGAATAATATTAAATCCGAGGAATGTGTCAAAGAATTTCATCCCAATACCTAATTGGAGTCAGGGTGCTGTTGCCAAGCCAGTAGAGGTCTGTGCTTCCCCCCATGAATATGTCTCCCCAGACCATAACTATCCCACCACCAAACTAGTCATGCTGAATGTTCTCTGCAGCTTCTCCAGACCCTTTCGTGTCTATCACATGTACTGAAGGTAAATCTGCTCTCATCTGTGAAAAGCACAGGGCACCAGTGATGGACCTGGCAGTTCTGGTAATGATCAGGCTCAGGTGGTGAACACAGGAACCACTAAAAGGAAGTCAGGTGATAAGGCCACCTTCATAAAGTCTGTTGCTGATTGTTTTGTGAGAGACAGTCACAACAGGGGCCTGCTGGTGCTCACATTGCAGGTAATCTGGCAGTGCTCATTCTGTCCCTCCTTGCACAAAGGAGCAGATACTGGTCCTGCTGATGCATTAAGGACCTTCTAGCTCTTCTAAATTTGAGCTCCCTCTCCTACAGCAACAGCCGGTCTCCTGGAATCTCCTCCATACTCTTGAGACTGTGCTGGTAGACACAGCAAACCTTCTGGCAATGACATGTATTGATGTGCCATCCTGGAGGAGTTTGACTACCTGTGCAACGTTTGTAGGGTCCTCATATGACCTCAAGCTACCAGTAGTGACACTGACTCCAGCCAAATGCGAAACTAGTGAAAAAACAGTCAGAAAGAATGAGGTAAATGTCAGTTTCCTCCACCTGTAAAACCATTCCTGTTTTGGGGGTTGTCTCATTGTTACCCCTCTAGTGCACCTGTTGTTAATTTCATGAACACCAAAGCAGCTGAAACTGATTAACAACCCCCATTGCTACTTAACTGACTGCATCAATAGCTCAGAAATTCAACTGACTGGATGCTGTACTCTGACTTAAAAATTTTCCTTTAACTTTTTTGACCAGTGTAAACTGTAGCTAGCATAGTTAGAAAAGCTAATATCAGAACCAACTCCATGATGTTGGAGTCGCAGAGTTGTCACGGCCATGACAAACAAAGTAGAAATCTAACATTAGAATTACAAAACGCTAAAAACGATACCAAATGCTGGGAACTACAAAAGGTACTCATGATTATTTTTCCACATATTACTAATTGAATCTTTAATATCCTCGTTAAGGGCATTAAACATCTCTGGCAACAGTCGTTGATGACCAAAGGTGGGACTGATTCTACTCAGCAAACACACAGAGACATGTAGTGGAACTTTGTAGGCTAGTCCACAGCACATAACCAATTCTGAAGAATTACGCCCATGACGTCCATAAGCTTTGCACAGCAGTTCCATATTAGCATATTAATTGCAAGTTATCCAAACTTGCCCTATCTTACCCATTGCATTGGTGTGGCATATTGAAACAGAGTTTACACAGTTAATATTTTAGTTACAGAAAATCTTGTTATCACATTTACCAATTTTAAATGGAATAAGCATGCATGTAAGTGTATGTACGAGCTTAGCAAACTTAATGAACTCAGCAGCCTATCTAGTCTGAACTGAAAAGATAAAGCACATTTGCTTATTTTATGCAAATTACTGCCAGAGTATTACAAGACAGCTGCTGATTTTAGGTTGTGACTATTAGAAGTTAACATGGGAGTCTTTTCCCAAATCAGTAACAGCTGACAGAGTGAACATCATTGTTGTTAGGTAAAGCAGGGCTTCAGCTAATTGGTGGGAAATAGGGTAACATATAGGTACCAATCAAGTCGCTGAGTTTACAGACTGCATTATGCTGGATGCCTGACAGGGTGGTTTGATCTCTGGCTCCTCCAACCTGCAGGTCAAAATATCCTTGGGTAACATACTGACCCCCAAGTTGCAGAGTGTTAATGTGTAAATGCTAGCGTAAAAGTGTCTACCCGTGTGTGTGGCTTATAGTAAGAAAGCACTTTGAGTGATTGAACTGAGGGGAAAATGGCTATACAAGCACCAGTCCAGTCACCATTGGAAATGGTGTTGAAGCCCCCCCACATGGTCTTTAATGGTGTCAAAATTAACAATCTCATTGGCAAGACTACAATTTGCTGACGACACCATCTGGAACATATAAGAATGCAACATGTAAACAAAAGCCGTAAGATCACAGGACCGCCACTTGAACTGGAACACCATCAGCAACACAGATTTCTTTGCATCCACAATTTCCTGTAACATGTGTCTTCATGGAGTAGGGTCCCCTCAGGGTGATGATTTATTTAATCTTTTGTGAACGACTTATTATCTTGTGTGGTATTTCATTACAGTCAATGAAAAGTTATGTTGTTACGTTTAAGTTGACTTCTTATCTTGTGTGGACAAGAAAGTAACTTGTTTGCACAAGAGAAGTGACTTGTTGGGACAAAATATACATATCACGTCATAAGAGATCGATAGGAATTTCTTTAGATCAATAATACCCTAGGAGAAGTACTCATAGTCATGTGCGTGCTCATGCAACAGGAACTGGGACTGAGGCTATGTAACTGTAGAGAAGAGAAAGTGCTGATTGCATAGTACAGGCTACTTAACCCATAACAGCCCATTTTTGGCCCATCCCCCTCCACCTCACGCGGTTCGGCTTCTTGTGTGAGCCACTCCTTCTGAGACACATAGCCCATCACTGTCTGTTTAAACAACTGACGAATCGTTACAGTCGCTGAACAACTCTTTTACTCTTGTTTCTATTCAAAGTTTAGCTGGGCACATGTGGAGTCCCAGCGCAATCCACCCAGGTTTCTGATGTGGATAAATAAAGCGTTACTTTATTTTAATGACCAATGACGCCTGAATGCAATAAAAACAACAGGAAAAAACAGCTCATGTTGGAAAATCTGCAGAATTGAAGGGTATGCAAATGAGTAAAGGACTCACACACACACAGACAATGGCATCATTTTAGTGTGCTCCATTCTCAATACTCTCCTTGTAAACAACAGCCCCTTCACAGGAAAAAAAATGCACGTCATCACTCATTCAAGCATCCATGCATCCACGTGAGCTTTACAAAGTAGAAGAATGTAACGGTGTTTGGTTTTTTTTCCTTTACCTTTTTCAGGCGGTTGTTCATTAATGTGCGGAAAACTTTCCCCGCAAACAAGCCAATCCCAACCCCAAGCAGGACGGCGCAGGTGATCCCAACCACATAAATGGTGCACGATCTCCGTGTCATGTTGGCAGGTGGCAGGAAGAGAGAGATGCGAGCGGGACTCTTGAAGGATGGATGGATGGATGGATGGATTGACACTTTAATGCCCCCACGTTTCCCCACTGCAGACGCGGAAATAAAAGCTCCGACCCTCTGTGGCTTATTGAAAAAAAGTTGCAGAAAAGTTTCTTCAAGTCTATATCTCCCAGGTGCTAAGTGTTTAGTTTTCCAAAATTACAGAGAGCTGCGAGGAAGTTTTTTGTGACTTGCTGTTAATAGTGAAAGGTTTATTTTTTGACTACCATGAGGTCCCCATTCCTCCCAGTCAGTCTTAAGCGGCGACCTTAAAATAAAACATGTGCCACGAGTATTTGTAGCGGGCTGTAAAAATTCTCCCTCCCTCCTCACGAGGAGAGCGCCGATTGGTTGATACGATTTACGAGCCAGCAAGGGTGTGTGCGCGGGCGTGCGCCCCATGAACGCACCACCACATGCAGAGCAACCCTAAACGTATCACTGTTAGCGCAGCTGCAGGCAACTGCTCCAAAAGTGAAACGCGGTTTACCCACTTCACTGTACGTGAGTGAAGGACAGCTGAATGTGTCACGGTTCTGGGTCTCTGTGACCCAGCATTTTGAGTTCTGGTGTTTTGTGATTATTTTATATGATGGTTTTTGTTCTGAGTTCTTGGTGGTCTTTTGATTGTCGTGATTTCTAGCTTTTAGGTTTAGTTCTGCCCTTGTGTTTATTCTCTTGTTCCCCAGTCAGTCATGTCTCATGTCTCCCTTGTCCCATGCTTCTGTTTTGCCTAGTTAAGTCCGCGTCTGTCATGTTTCCTGTTTTACTTTGAAAGTCTGTGTACTTTGTCAATGTGTTGAGTTTTGCCTCCCCTTTGTCTTGTCATGTCAGATTACTCCCAGCTGTGCTCTCCTCCTGTTGCTATGGAAGCCCGTTTCCGCCACTAAAAAAAGAAAAAAAAAAAAAAAGAAAGTATCCATAACTCGAAATTTCGAGTTATTTTCTCAAAATTTCGAGTTAATAAGTCTGTTTTTTGTTGTTGTTTTTTTTTTAGTGGCGGAAACGGGCTTCCATATGTTTCACATTCCCTAATCACCTCAGTATGTTTTTAAGCCCTGTGTTTTTCCCTGCCAGTTGTTGCGTCCTCCACGTTTGTTGTGTGTGTACTCCTCGTCTTCTATCTCCAGGTTAAGTCATGCCTAGCTATGCATCTCCAGTCTAGTTAGTTTGAGTTTTGTTTATGTATTCCCACGTTTGTGGTGTTTGTCGTACCAGCAAATAAAGCTGCCGTTTAAGTTAATGTTTTGTCTCCGAGTCCTGCACTTGAGTCCAGCCACTGCCAGCCACACAACTCACCGTGACAGAATGTGAGCGGTTTTATGACTGAAAGCCATAGGAGTAATTACGTATTTATTGTTTTATGTGAATAGTTCAGAGCAAAACACGCCAGTGAGGTTTCTCGTAATGTGTAATCTGAGCGCTATCCGTGACACCAGAAAACGTGGTGAGTCAACAAGTCGTCCACTTTCTTGCGCTCTGATTAAAAAAGCTCCGAGCCAGACTGATATCATTTCACTCATACACGCGCAACACTTCCGGCCACTGCTTTATGTCAGAAGCCCTTCACCTTGCTCAAGGGCAGATAAGATAGTTTCTGCAGTGAGCTGGAAGAGGTGAACCTAAAGAGATTTATCTGTATTTAATTAAATCGCGAGCTACAGGCTGCTGGAATACTTTCCATAAAAATGCATTACTTTCCACTAAAGTTGTTGGAAAACAGCCTAACTACAGGCTGAGGCAGAAATGAAAATAAAACGGATAACTTTTGAAATCAATGCTTGCAAAGCTTTACATAATAAAAATACTCCTACAATAAGGAAAACATATGGCTGGGGGGTCATTTACTACAGCAGCATTTCTTTATATGTAGGAAAGAAAAATAAGATGTCCTGTAAGAAAAAGAACAATTGGACTTCTTTTTCTTATGTTAAGATATCTCAAGGATTAAATGAGTAACTGAACTTACAAAAGGGGAATTCCACTGGTCTGGCCCACAGAGCAAAGTGGGTTGCTCTTAAAAGTTATTAAGAACAAAAGCTTGCGTCACACATATTTCCTGGTTTAAACCATTTAAAAACCATTACTTTTCAAAATCAGTTTTCCAAAGTGCTTCCCAGGAACACTGAATACAAGACTAACTCAGAAAAAACTAAAAAAAATTACAAATCTATTAAACTAGGTCATGCAAAATTCAAATGTAATGTCAAAATTAGAAAAAGACACATTTGTGATTCAAAATTTTAATGAATAACCTAAAATTGACAAAAAATATAATTGTTAAAAAATAAGATGGAATTTAACTTCAGATCTTCAAGCTTGCGTCCTCTACAAGAGTTCTGGGAGTTTGAGGGTCCTGCGCAGTATCTTAGCCATTATTAGTACTGCACTGTTCTTGACTGAGACCTCTGATGTTGTGCTTTGAATTTGCTTAAAGCCACTTTTCCAGTTTTGGGGTTACAGGTCCTAATGCTCCTAGTACCACTAGGACCATATTGAAAATTTCCTTCCACATCTGCTCCAATTGTTCCTTCAGCCTAATTTGGTGTACACCAAAGCAGCTGAAAGTGATTAACAGTCCCCTCTGCTACTCAACTGACCAAATCAATATCCCTGATGTTTAACTGACTTGATGCTTTACTCTGATTAAAAAGTGCTCCTTTAATTTTTTTTAGCAGGAACTATACACACAAACTAAAATTTTATGAACAAAAACCTTATGGAGTTAGCAAAATGAGGAACTAATGAATTGGGATGAGTAGTTTTTGGTTTTTGGGCCACACGCCATTCATCCAAATCTCTGTAAAGGGGATGTTCACCTCAGTCAGATGAGTGATGCACACTCAGTGACACCATGCCATATGGAAAAAAAATTGCAAGAAAAACAATGGCTGGCTCAAGGCTGTCTCGGACGCTCAGGTTATTCCATTTATCAGCCTTGTGTTCAAATAGTGAGACTTTAATCCAATAATTCCTGTTACTGAGGAGGGCACACATTCCTCCTGAAAGCTTTCACAGAGCTCTGACAGTCCTCTGGTGTATGCTCCTCAATGATAATCTCTCATGGTTATCTGAGTCTGTTCCAGCATTTGTTCCAGTGTGTTCATGAACACAGCTTTTTCTCTTTTTTTTTTAAACATTTCATCACATGTTCCTGTTGCGTTCACCGGCTACATCAGTGGTGAGACCAGTTTGAGATAGCTCTGCTTTTACTAGAGACAGTCTAGTATAGGCCTCTCTTATCAGAAACGGCTAGTCTTTTCTTGGTAGTTGTGCGCCATATGTTTGTGTACCTAACAACAAATTAGCAATACAGTTCTGTAATAACACAAGCCACCAGCTGGTCTATTTGTTTTTGGAGACTTTTTTGACATTTGCTACCGCAGTTTTCCTGCCAACACATTTGAGGCTGGGCAGTGGAATGAATTATTGATGTCTGACTGCTTTCAACTTTAGCAATAACTCAAATTTGCCTGATGTAAATTGAGGTCCATCATCTGTCACTATCCCTTTGGGCATTTGTTTTCATGGCTGCGGTGCTCTGCATTTGAATTATGTCAGGCCAGCGTGCATATCCATCCATAACAGGCATCTGTTTAACATCCCTTGAAAATTGAAGGTGTGTCCTCTCCCAGATGCAGAAATCACAGTCTGTGAAATGCGTTTACTATACGTTGCCGCATACTACACAGATTCTGCTGCTTTTCAATTACCGTATCAAGTGTACACCGCTATAGAAGGCCTTTGGAGAGCACATTCATTCATTCATTCATTCATTCATTCATTCATTCACTCCCACAGTGGCTGAAACCTATCTCTGGAATAAAACCTGCCGGGCATTTTTTTATAGGATGACCCTGAAACTCTTGACAACACAGTTTTCATGTGAGGTCAAATCTAAGTTTCACAAACGTAAGCAGTGTATACTTTGATTTTTCAGACAACATACACTGTGCGAGATCTTTTTGTCTTTCTTCTGCTTTTCATGTGCGGCGGTAAGAATGCGAGGCACCAAGAACGCTGTGTTTGGTTTAGGAAATCTGTGATCTGGTAATGGAAGTCAGGATGATGAATAAGGATTTCCGTGCTGTTCACTTGTTTTATACTAAATCTTACAGTCACAATAAATCCAGCTAAAATCAGGGGCATTTCTCACATGACGCTAACGACTTCCAGTCTCTGCAGTAATCCTGTCATGGGGTTATTGGAGTGGCAAAATTAGACATGGACTCACTATAGTGACTGATCAAATGGAGAACTGAATGTAGTTTACTAGTAACAGCTATTAGTAGTGGTAGTGGGTGCTGCCGCTTTGGGATCATGTGAATTCCCTTTGTGTCAGTGACATTTCTCAAGTATGACACACTGTGTTATTGGGTGAAAGTATATTCCCTCTGTAAGCATTATTTTTAGGCTTTTTAAGCACTTCTTCCAGGTTACAGGATTTCTATGACCTGCCCCGCAATTAAAATGTTTTCCAAATACTGAATTAAACCAGCTTTGAAATAAAAACTGCTCTTTATGGCGGCCTGTTTACATGATTAACCCCCTTATGATTTACAAGGTCAAGTAGTGCTGAGAGCCATCTTGTAACTTTACATATTGATAAAGAATGGTCATTTTTTATCACTCTCTGGTTTTTGTGAATTGATCATGTGCATATGTTGAGGTCAATCACTAACCCTGTCAGTCTGATACATCTAATGGTTGCTTATACATATATATATGGGTTTGTTGTTTTTTTTTTTAGCCTAATCTGTAATTCATTGGTGTAATTACCCCGTCAGCCTGTATTTGCTGTAACTTGCTTCCTTCCAGATCACATTCCAGAGTGTGGTTGGCAAAACTCATAGCTTCTGGCAATACATGTATCGCTTTGATCCCTGTCACTTTCAGTAAATGGGTTAAAATGCTTCAGGTATTTCTTGTGTACAGCCTCTCCTGCAAACTCTCTTGTGCCAACCTGTTTAGCAGAGACAGATTAAGTTTGACTTCTCTTCTTTATTTGCTTTGATACAACAAAATCTAGTGTTTCTGTAGGACCCAAAAATAACTTTGTAAAATATAACATGGTTTCACATTGTGTGATATACTAAATACCAAATTGTGTAATAACCTAAAAATGTTTTGTCACATAGAGTGACTTGTTAGTGGGTGAAATAGCATTTCACACACTAACACTAACACATAGTTGTTTCATGTTAGATAGTAAACATCATGATCTTAATAGGAAGGAAGGTTAGGGACTTCCTATCCCCTTTACCATATCAGTCATATGGTCAGAGTTGTGACATGCTGATGCTTTCAGATATTTTCATGCCTTTAATGGTCATGGTTATTGCTGAGTCATAATTCTCCTAAAGATAATAATTGTAGTATGTGGGGCACTAACTTTTCTTTCTTTCTTTTTAGACACACTTTTCAGACACATGAATCTGATTGCTAAAGCTTTTTGCAGCATAGTTATTTCCTCACATTGTGACACTCAACACACTTGGAGATTTCTTTCCTCATTTCTTGGTGATTTTGAAAGTTTTTTGTCCAACCAGTAAACAATTTCATACCCCTGTGTGGCATTTGGAGAGCTACAGTACATTTCACAGCTGATATTGACCACACCAGGTATTAGCTCTTTTATACAGGTCCGCATTGTTATATTGTGCTTTGCAACAGTACTCCAAGTTGACACTCATAAAAATGCAGTAGACTTTGGCCCCAAATATACTCAAGTACAGGACAGAGTACAAGTGTTGAAGCACCCTAAAATGTAATCCCTGTTTGGTGAATGGGGACTGCCAGTAGAGCACACTAGACCTCTGTCTGCAGCGTCTGGCCCATCTAGCTGCTTGAATTGGTTTGCACTGGACGTAAAGACAGGTTATGCTACCTGGAAGATGTACCTGTAGTAGGACGTCAGTTTTTTGGCCTCACATCCTTAGCAGTGTCTGTAGAGACCTGTTTCAGTTGCTCTTTGAGTGAGAGATACTCGAGGAAACACAATGATTACTGTATATCTCCCTGTTTCTCGGTGAGATTTGAAAACTTCCATCAATTTAAATCAGAGTGTAAATAACAATTTTATGAGAACATCTTAAAAAAAATAAATCCTGCTCCAAACTTGTTGTATTAAAGATAAAACCAATGAAACAATGCTGTGCCCATTCTGATGATATTAGAAGGAGGCTTCCACTTTACTGAATGACTTCACCTAGTCCACATGCTGAGACCTTTAAGATGGAAAGTGCTACCTTAATGAGGGTATGAGAGCATAAAGGATATAAACTTTTACAGTGTTGCACTTGGAACTATACCAAATCTCCTCCCTGAGTGTAGAAGTTCAAATACATCATATAGAGGGTGTAGACAACAATAAAAGTCTTTGAAGTTGCTCGTTTGAGGAAAATGGAAATACTTCCACTGATCTAACCTAACACTCTATATGTGATGCATTTTTTGTGCCATAGGAAGCTTCTGAAATCAAGTCATATTAGGAAGTGCAGTCATCCTTCTCAGTATTGCAGTCTTAATGTAGGTGTGGCTTTTAAAGTATCATTGCACTTTAGTTACATTTACTTTAAAGAGGAAGCCATAACATGATTGGAATGGAATTCTCAAGCACAAGTCTGCACTTTCAGGCTCACTCTGAGCAAATCATCTTGGGTTTTTTTTGTGTGTGGTGAGGTGGTTAAGCTGGAGTGTTTAGGCTGTGTTTATTGACTTACAATAGCAGTTTCTTTGTAACTATAAAGTGAATTTGTAAAAACTAGAAATGAAAGCTGCACATAGTTATCTGAAGACATCTTAGTAAATGTAATTTAGTGTAATGTAATGTAAATGTGAACATTTTTGTTGCTGTGCACTTGTTCTTTTACTGGATGATGCACATTATGAAATGTGTTTTTATTAATTGAAAATTGTGCCTGCCAGTTTAAACAATAAAGTTGTATTTAGCTAATCTATAAGCTGAAATTTGCTTTCGCCCTTGTGCATTACTCTCATATTATCACCTGATGCATTATTATAATAAAGTCCTGATACCATTCAAAACTGTTTGAGAAGGGCTCAGAGTACAGCTGCTACTCCTCCATATCAAAAGGAGCAAGTTGAGGTGGATCGGGCATCTGTCTAGGATGCTTTCTGGGCACCTCCTGGGTGGGGTGTTCTGAGCATGTCCAAACAGGAGGAGGCTTTGTGGTAGATCCAGGACAAGCTGGAGAGATTATATTTTTTGGCTGGCCTGTGAACACCTCGGTGTTCCCCCGAATAAGCTAGACGAGGTGGCTGGGGAGAGGGAGGTCTGGACTTCTCTGCTGAGGATGCTGGAAATTGCGACATCCGTGCTTTCCACAAAGAATTTAAAACTTCGATTTGTCTGACCACAGAACAGTTTTCCACTTTGCCTCACTGCATTTTAAATGGGCTTTGACCAAAGAAGGTGACAGAATTGGTCTGGATCACATTGTCTGGTGGATTCTTCTTTGCATGACTTTAATGGGAAAACTCATTATCACAGACTCTTGCAGACCTTTTCGTTGCTCTGGTTCTCTCTCTCACAGAAGTAAATCTGCAGTCTTACTATCTTGTTTTTGTACTGAGACACTTTGCTCAGCCTTGAAAGGCACATGCCTTTGCCATTATCCATTATTCGTCTGCAGCTTCCCTTTGTACATCCACAGGGCGTGTTGTCATACAGGAATAGGCGCTTTGAGAATGCAAATAACATGCCTGGTAAACAGGTCCAAATGCAAACACAGTCATAATATACATACAACTTCAAAGGAGAACCCTATTGAAGAATAAAATCCGGAGTCCTTTTCATGTGTTGGCCTAATTTTATAAATAGGCTTTAGGAAATATATCCATTGTCTTATATTGTCCTCCTGTGGTTTGCATTGTATAGGCTACAGTGTGCTGAAGTCTTAGAACCAGCTATGTATAAACATCAAGCGTGTTACACATAACAAGAAAACGCATCAGCAGAACCCTCAGCTGTGATAGCATGCTCTCCCTTTTGAAATGCCACTGCGTGTAGAAACAGTGACAGACATAACAGGATATATACATTTACAGTTTAACAACAACAGGAAGACAATGTCAAGTTTATTAGACAGTAGTTATATAAACATGTCAGTGTTTGAAGAAATTTAAGGGTTTATTAGTCACACTGGCATATAGGAAGTGTGAAAACAATTACTTTTGCTTGACATTTCTTTACTTGTATCTTCCGGGAGGTCATTTCTGCTTCCTTGTGTTGTTCAAAAAAAAGGAATGTATGAAAAAATCAGCATGTGTTTCCCATATGTATGTGGTGAGAGGGTAGAGGAATGTTGAAACATTCCTCCCACTCAAACAAGCAAATTTCACTGTAAGTCATTCATTTAATTAGCAGTTATTGTCTGACGCAAGAAGCAGATTCTTATCCTCTGAAACAGCCGCAGCTGAAAAGTTCAGCTATGTGGACGTATGGGTACTAATGCAATCATAGCTCGCTAATCATGAAGCTATACTGTCATGAATCGCTGTGTGGCAGGCAGGAGATTGGACCCAAAATGCAGGACTCACAACACTGATGAACTCAAAATGCAGCTTTATTTGCTGACTCACGGGAAAACGATACAAAACTATACTGGGAAAATATAAACTAAACTCACAGAGAGGCACACAGGGGAACACACAGCATAAGGGACGACGCAACACGGAACTGAGGGAGACTGACATAAATACACAGAAAGCGGGAGACACAGAGGACAAAGACACAAGGGGAAAATACTAAATAATCAAGGAACTAAACAGGGAATATAACTAAAAACTACTAATGAACCAAGACATAACCCAAAATACAGAAATATCACAAGGAAACACAAA
>VUQG01004016.1:0-10107 GCA_015106755.1 Etia nguti
AGATTGGTTATTTATGGTTGGTTTACACAGCTTGTGTAGGTTTGTGTATGTATGTGTAGCTGTGTGTGTGTGTGTGTGTGTGAATTGTGCTGCTTACGTTGTTGAGATATACAATGCTGTGCTTGAGAGTCACCATCTACCGGAACCAAATTCCTTGTATGTGTCTGTGCATATACACGGCCAATAAACACGATTCTGATTCTGTTATAGTGCCTACAGGGTTCACTATTGTAGTCTGTTCAGAGAGCTACGCTTCCACTGCTGTAGATATATTCATAGCACTCTGTAGATCTGTTTACCTCACACCGCTGCATCTGTATATATGTAGCACATCTGTATATCTGCCCGTCTGTATAGCAATATAAACATCTGTACATAATCTGTACATAACTATTCCCACCTTTTATACGACCCTTACCTGTATATAATCTGCTCCTATTGCACTTCTGATTGGGTGCAAACTATATCATTACCATGTACTTATACATGTGTAATGACAATAGAGTTGAATCCTACTCCTACTGACCACCGGTCCTCCTCAGGGCTGCGCCTTGAGCCCACTATTATACACTCAAGTTTGGTACAAATCACATCATTAAGTACGCAGATGACACAACAGCATCCGCTTTTTGAGGAGGCTGAAAAGGTCACACCTGAGCCCAGAAGTCCTCACCACATTCTACAGATGCACCACTGACAGTGCTGACCAGCAGCATCTGTGTGTGTGTGTGTGCGCGCGCCCTGAGGGGAGCGGTGAGGTCGGCTGAAAGGACTAGTGGGGCCACAGCGCCATCTGTTGAGAGGCTGGCCAAACAACGCTCACATCTCACGGGAAGCTTCTTTTCAGACTGCTGAACGGCACCAAAGCAGCTGCCATTCTCGACATTATTACACAAATCTGTCAACAAAACATTTCAGTGCAATCATATTTTATCAGTTTAAATATTTACCACTGTGTTTATTTCATTTGAGGTTTGTATGTGTTTTTCTGTGAGTAGTGCTGAGTGACAACACAACGAATCTGAAATGTCATCAAAGAGCGAGCTCGAGGGTGAAGCCTCACCACACTTTTATTCAGGAGTCATCATACAGACCGTTTCTACGGCAACACGCATGATGATGAACACATGATGATGAAAACGCACGAGCGTCGGCCGGTTTCAGGGAAGAAAACATAAAAACATGACGTCAACACAATATCAAAGAAAAGCTTTTATTTCTGATACATGTGAAACTTCACACTTTAACCTGAGCAGAAGAAACAAGTGCAGAGATCGCACGGGGTGGAGGACAGCTCACGGCGATGAAAGAAACGGGTGTTGTTTTAAAGACGCTTTAAAAGCGCTCAGTTCTGCTTTAACACGAGCTTCGTGTTTAGCAAGGAGGCAGAACCGTGATGTCACACAGCAGGCGGTGCGTCGCCCTCCTCGGGAGGAGGAAGGCTTCAGTGGTCCCGTGGTTACCTTCAGAGCGGGAGTCGGACATCCTCAGGAACTTTAACCGGCCCGAGGGTCGGGAGGAAAGAGCTCAGCATGGAGACGCTCTGTGGAGCCTCTACGACAGGGCCATTTTATACAGCGTTTCCATGGAAACGACAATGACATCATCGATGCGTTTAACCCGCCGTCTTACATTCAGCCTGACGTCTGACAACAGGCTACTCTGAATGTGATTGGACCGCGCGTTCTGTGGGTGGAGCCGTGAGCACACCTGGCAGGTGCACAATTAACACACAGAATAAGACAACAGCAGAAATCTGTACATGGAGGTCAAAGGTCACTTCCACTGCCAATGAGATCGGTTTGTTTTACTCTGAAATATCAACACTCAAGCTTCTGATTGGCCGCCCAGGAGAAACTGCAGTGTGAGCAAGCGTTCAGGGAAAACAGGAAATGATGTCAGACTGTCTATGAGCTAAAGGTTCTGCAAATTTCACTCCATTAATCGAATCTGCTTTAATTTTTTAGGCTTTAACGAGCTCGTTAAAGCTCCTGGGACCTGAGGCTCAGAGCGAGCGTTTGAACTGCAGCTCGGGGAAAACCGGAACACTCTGCGGACTCTAAGCTCTCCCAGCCGGCACGCCGTGCCGTCTTCTCACACGTCATCGGTCACATTACTTCTGTTCCCGGGGTTGCTCCCAGCGTGGTTCACATTTTATACTCAGTAGCCTCCGATTAAACCATGTTTAATAAAAAAAAGACAAAAAGATGACTCCCGCCAACCCTTTGGTCTCCGAAGTGAAATAAAAGCAGGTAACATGTCTCCATAAACACGACAGTGGTCGGCAGCTGGAATCAAACCTGTGACCTTTCAGTTTCTCTGATCGGCCTGCAGCTTTTAAACTGACACTTCGTATTAAACGTGACGGCAGCGCGCCGCGACGGACGGCAGCGGCGCGCTGGGGGGCGGTGCGGCTCTCTCAGCATCGCTCACACAAACACAGAGAGAGAGACTCGCTCTAAAACAGAGATCCACGCCAACAGCAACACATCAGCGGTCTGGAATCCAGCAGCAACCTAAAACTGAACTGAGCTTTTACCCTCTGATATCGGCCCCAGTGCGGCGTTTAACCAACTCTTCTCCTCTCTCGCTCATGTTTATCTGCAGCCTGAAAGGAAGCAGCAGGAAGTTTGTGATCAGAGAAAGTGAAAGGCATGGCTCGCCACCGCCACTCGTCCTTCCAACACGTCAAACGGCACAAGGTCAAATAAATAATAAACAGTTTAAAGGAGGAGGAGTCTCATTTGTTCTGACTTGGCATTTGTTCACTTCCTGTCTGTTAAGACATTCTGGTTTGTAACACAAGGACTCGTTCACAGAGAGGACGTCGCCACGCGCCGGTCAGACTGAGCATGGGATCCTAGGAGGAAACAGTTTCCACGGCGACATTTCACACTCGGTGTCGTCTCTCCAGCTGAACATCCTGATTTAGCAGCTGTGAGTTTCAGTTCTGAGACGAGGAGGGAGGTCCGACGGTGGGAGGCGGGGCTGCGGAGCAGGGCCGGCCCTTCCGCCCGGTCACCAGTAGAAGGAGCGGGACAGGAAGTTGGCGGCGGCTCCGAGCCAACTGGTTCCGTCCTGCCCCGATCCCACTCGGCTTACCGCCTTATCGGGCTCCTGAGATGGGCTCTCCTCCTCTGGCAGATAGTCCGGCAGGTCCACGTTCTGCTCCACCTCCACAGAGCCGTCCTCCGGAAACGGGATCAGGACCTGCACACACGGACAGGAAAGCACACCTCAGACGCGCTCCGATAGGCTGCACACGTGTTCTTTAAGCATGACCCCGCCCCTTGGTTTTTGTGCGTCTTCTTGAAGGTCAGACTCCTTCCTCTGACTACTGTAGTCGCCCGACCGCGGCTCAGAAGCAGCAGCTTCACTGCATTCTTCTACTGGTCACCGTTTCAGACTTGGCTATTAAAACCCCCCACTCCCACTGCTCCCACTTTGATGGTGTTATCAGGTGGGCGTAGTAAACTCAGCTCACAGAAACTCACAATAACAATACCTGTGTTCCGCCTGTGGGAGGAACACAGTGGGTCTAAACTGGGTGTTACTGTGTGAACTGGAAATGTTTTAACGTGAAGTCTTTAATTCAGCAGGCCTGAGCGGGCACTCCACAGTAACCTAACTTGATTAAAGGTTAACGAAGAACGAAGTTTCCATCTAATATAAAACTGTAACGTGACGCATGAGCGTGTTTAAACATGTCCAGTTTGTCTCTGCTGCCCCCTGGTGGTTACACAGTGTCTCAGCTCTTTAAACCCCACAGCTGAAAGTACTCCTCCACCTTCTCTTCTGGTGTTTTTAGGTGGAACATCACACAGCAGCCACGCTCACGCCTCAGCGCTGACGCCGAGCGAATGACGAAGCTGCGCATGAGAACGAGAGCGAAACTGACCTCGTCTCCGTTTTCTCCTTTCACCACCTGCAGCGCCTTCATCACCTCGGTGGCGGCGATTGCAGACGCCAGAGCCTGAACACAAAAACACCGTCAGTTATTCACATATGTGCAGAACATCAAAATGCTCCTGAAACTCACATTTAAGGAGCTGATTCACAGGAAATTACTCGTAAAAGCTTCAACAAAGGAACAAAATCTAGCAGATTTCAGGAGGAAGCTGTGATCATGTGATTATACAGCGAGAACCACGAGGAGGCGTCGTCTGGTCTGACCTCGGCCTTCAGGTCCGAGCGGATGCGGACGATGCACCTCTTCACGGCCATCTGGAAGGTGAAGCTGATCACTCCTTTGATCTTCAGCAGCGCCTCCTCACACATACTCCTCCGACTCTGCAGGGTCACAAAACAAAACGCTCATGACTCCTCCCACCGCCTCAGCCAACCCAGGGGAACCAATACTGAGTGAAAGGCGTGCTGACCGAGTCGTCCAGGCCGTCGATGTGGAGAACGACGGTTTTGGCTCTCTTGTTGCTCGAGCCCAGGAAGAACTGGGCTTTACGGCGGCTGCTGACGGGCTCCTCGGTCGGTTCGGAGTCGGCGCTGCCGGACGCCTGCAGGAGCTCGTAGATCTCAGACGCTAGCAGCTTTGTCTCTCCGGGCGTGGTCGACCTGGACGGAAAGAGAAGAGCTGTGGAAACTCGTTTCTCCACAGTCATACACGCCAGCAGCAGGAGTGTCACCGCTCTGCTCACAGCGCTGCAGGTACGAGCAGGTGAACAGGTTGGTCTCTACGTGCACGTCACTGATATCAACGAGATAAACCGCACACACGGAGCAGCTGATCAGAAGCCATAATCAGCAGCGACTCACGACATTCTTTCTTTCTTTATTCTCTTTTAAACTTGTTTTTTTTAGAGCTCACAGCTAACAGGAAGTCACAGTCTGAACTTTGTTACTGTGCTTGCAGAAACCTGGATCAGCTCCATCAGACTCACTTCTGCATTACGTTCTGGAGGCTCAGCATCATCCCCAGCTCCCCCCTCAGCTTCTCCCGGTTGGCTCGACATTCTGCCAGGTAACGGATCGCCTGGAAGGACACCCGGAAAGAGTCAGAAACTGAAGCAGAGTGACGGCCTCGCACAGCTGCCTGCCTCATTCCCACCAAACTCGATTTAAATATCGTCTAATTTAATATCAGATCCTGTTGCTGTCCGAGGCGTTTCTAACCGCAGCTGTGTTTCAGTGCCAACTTCACAATTTGGACTGGAAACAAACCACCAGCCTCTAACTTGTTCTCATGCGTGGGTTCAGACACTTGGAGCAGATCTTTGTACACAACAGGTGTTAAATCAAGCCGAGAGCTGATCCAGGTGTCTGAAATCCTCATGTAAGCTCAGCCCTCTCTCTATTAGTGAGGGTCTGTGTGTTTCCACTCGACTGTGAGCTCACCAGCAGGGCGGAGTAGACCACCTGAGGGTTGGGGTGGTCCAGGAACAGGATGAGTCCGGGCAGGCAGCCCTGATCCTGGACGATGGCCCTGCGGTTCATGGGGTCGGCGGCCAGGTCCCTCAGCTGGTTGACCACGGCCAGCGCGTCCGGCTCGGCGTTCATGGCTGCTGCCGCTCACTCGCCCATAAAAGAAGCAGCTGAGGAGCGAGCAGAGTGAGGTCAAGTATTTCTACATCATTTATTTTCCTCTCACGACCTCTGATCTCTGAGAAACCACAGAGCATAAATATCACGGGGAAAAGAAAACGTGTTTCCTTCACACACATTTAACTGTATTCACATCCTGACAACTGCCGTCTATAAGAGCTTTACATCAGAAGGTAAACAGCATAACTTGGTGACCACAGGGCCAAAGAACTCTCTTTTAACAGGAAAGGCCTCAAACAAACCCAGGATCTGTTTGAGGCCTTTTAATAAACCTCAGGGCCAGCACAGAAGTGAGGGTAACAAGATAACGAGGACCGTAGTCAGACAGTTTTTGTTAGACTCCGTGTCACTTTAAGTTTTTTTAATTATTACAGAGGCCATGTGACCGATTCAGGAAGGTCAGCGCAGGCGTTCCAATAAAAACATAGAGCTGTATCCATCAAAGCCTGGTCAGCAGAGCTGTAAGAAACTAGGAATGTTTCCTCTATGTTTTTATTTTATTTCACCTGGTCATCATTTTCACATCTACGTTCATTAACTGGATGCTTTTTCACATCGAGCTCTGGTTTTCAGTTTAGTTGTAAGTGAGGTAACTTGGTGCTGCTGGGGTTTTGGACTCCTCTCAGCAGTCACAGCAGCAGGAGGTAAACCTCAGACCCCTCGCTCTCGTTTTCTGTCATCCTCCTCCTCCGCAGCAGGTGATGGCAGTCCTGGTTCTGCAGCAGTGGGTGGAGATGATGCTATGCAGAGCAGAGGAACACAGAGGAGATGGAGCTCATCTGTGGGAGGACTCGCAGGAGAGGCAGCTGGATGTAAGTGTCTGTAATAACCCATCAAAGCGTTCAGCAGAGATGTTAATGAGAGCACATGTGAGCCTGTAGAGGCCGGAGCGCTGCTTCCCGCTGGTGTCAGGCCTCCAGCTGATAAACTCTCATGTTGGATCTAAAAGCTTTGCTTCATGAACACAGACACAGGAACATCTTCCTTAGAGGAGCCTCGATGATGATGATGATGATGATGAAGAGAAATGCTTCCTGCTCTATAAACGCTCTGATATATTTGAACCTGACAGGTGAGAGCAGCCGTGCCTGACAGCTGTCAGACTGAAGCCCACCTGGATGGATCCACCTGTCCTACCTCCGTGTATTTCATGTCAGTTGTGAATGTGCTGCCGAACCTACCGGAAACGTCCCTCGTGTCTTCCGTTTCTCCGTTATTGCGTCTTTGACTGTGTTTCTTTCTACAGAAGCCGGAAGAAGCTAAACCAGCTGATTCTCGTGCTAACTTTGGAGCCGGCCTGTGGTCGCGGCTCAGCCCGGGTCTCAGGCGCTGTGTTCGGCTGCCTGAGCCCCGGGAGCACTCACCTCTCTGACGGACACCGAGCGCCGGCTAGCGGCTAACTGGTCCCGCGGGCTGTCCGGTCGGCCTGTCCTCCGTCAGCCTCGCGCGGCAGTTCAGGGTTCGCGTGCGCGCGGATTTTCACTCTCCGGTGCCGTTAGCGCCGCGATGAAAACACCGTGAACCGAAGCACCGACGCTTCCTGCTGAACGCCACCCGGCCGTCCGCGGCGCAACATCAAAGCCTGCGATTGGCTGAGCGGAGACCACCTGCTCGCGCCGACCAATGAGCTGCTTTGTTCCTACAGCTAGTGGCGCCGCGCCCTGAAGGAGCCGGAAACTGAGGAAGGATCAGCTGGAGACAAAAAGCGTCACATTTATCTGAGTTATAGGTTTAAAAAAGTGAATTTAAAACACTTTCATGAGCTCATTTCCTGTTTTCACCTGTAGCACCACGTCACCTGCACATTTCTATCACGCGTTGGAGAAACTGGCCACATTGTTTCCGGTGGGCTTAGTAAAGCACAGTTTAGCTTCCTGCTGCGAACACTGGCGGTGCACAGAGCTGGGTCCGAGTGTGATGCTTACAGGAGAAAGGATGTTCAGCCCGGTACGGCGCAGACTGACTCTCGTGGGTGTAACATTAATTTGGTGGCAGTTTCTAACACGGTAAACATGTTTCCCTGGAAGATCTCCTGGACCCGTGCACCTGTGCGGGATGAAAAATGATAGACGTGATGTGCACTCGGAGCTCCTGTGACTCTGAAGATTACATTTAGCGTGGCTTCATGAAATGTATTCAAGTTTTTGTACAAAATAAGTCAGCTGATTCTGAGGAGGTTAGCTGGGAATGCCTCTCAGATTTGACTCATGGACCCCAAACAGGTTTTATTAAACCAAATATCCCCAAACATCAATCACTAATGACGTCAAACTTCAGGTAGCAGGTAAATCTGGAGCCAGTTACAGATCTGCAGGTGACGCTTTAATGTTGTTGCTGCTTCTGTCTTCATTGAACCCACAAACGTCAGACAGCCATGATCGTTCTGTATTTCCAGAGAAAATGAGTCATTGTGAGCTTTTACCACATAATTCTGGATGATATGACGAGCACATAAACGCAGGCTGCAGATATTTTCTCCTGAACCTTTTTTTAAAATCCCTGCGTTAATATTTTCTTTGGACTTAGTGTGTTTAAGGAAAAAAGCGAAGACAAATGTGTCAGAATTGAGGAAGTGACGAGGCATGTGACTGTGCCAGAGCACACGTGTCAGCGTTCAGTGCTGTCCAGCAGAGGGCAGCAGAGGGCTACCCACAGGTGACCAACAGTCAGTTATTTGTTTATGTCACAAGAACAAAAAAAACCCAAACAGGCACCAGGTGACAGCTTTCCTCACTACTTTATCTGCTTCTTCTACAGTTTTATTAGGGAGGAAACATATTTTCAAATGTGAAAATACAATCGAAAGGCTGTTTTTCCAGCTGTTTCAGTCCAGCAGGTGGTAATAAAGCCAAAGACTGTACTGCAAAGACGATGGATCTGAAGCATGAGAGGAGAGAGTGAGGAGGAGCTGCTGGGAGCTTTCTGCTGCGTAAAACCCTGAACACGGCCTCCTAGAGGACAGCATCACCCCCCTGACCTGCACACATTGCTGCTGGTAACGCCCAGAATAAACTGTAAGGTTTGTGTGTGACTGTGTGCAGGGTGGAGGGTGCGGTGCTGCAGAAGGAGTCAGATTAAGCTGACTGACTGAGGACAGCTGTGGATGAAAAATGAAGAGCTGGGCGCTGTTCCTGTCCTGTCACGTCAGCTGTTCACTGAGCTGAGGAACAGCTGCCGTGCTGCAAGGCCCACAGTGACAGCAGAGCCACAGTCGCTGCACAAAAAGCTTGTCAGGAAGGAGAAGCACAAACAGCTGGTGCAGAACACGCTACAGCACACGAGGAGGAGCTGTTCATCTGCTCCGTGTTTGGCTTCAGCAGGTTTAAACACATCAAGTATCCCAGTACAACTCCAGCTTTACTACAAGCACGTCTCCATTCATACTGCATGAAAAACACATTTTAGACGCAGGTCGTCGATTCTGCAGGATCCCCCGCTGCACTGTGAGGCCTAAAGTGAGTGATTTGTTGAGGTTACAGCAGCTTCACTTACAGATTACCCAAACAAGCCGGCAGCTACGGTTATTTAATGATAATATAAATAACTCTGCAGACGATCAGAACAATGAATGAGCTCGTGCACACCTGCTGCCGATCCCAAGCCTGAATACACCTGGAGGGTTGCATCAGAAAGACGGTTAGCCCAGGTTAACAACAACCGTCTCCATGGAAACTGTGCTACTGCTGGCCAAAGACAGAGGAGGCAGGTGGGGGGGGAAGACTGAGATGATGAATGTTAGCAGTGTGCACGCCTCACAGGTTGGAGACAAGACAAGAAAAACAGGAAGTGTGGAGTAAGTGGGACGAGGGACAGAGTGGAGATTGGAGCAGACACCAGGGGAAGGTCTTTGGTGTATCTGTAGACAGAGGAAAGAGGAAAATGAGGAAGAACAGGAAAGTGGGATAAATGAAGGAAGTAGGCAGGAGTAACGACAGGACAGGTGTACAGCAAACACAGGAAAGGATGTGCAGCAGGTTAGAGTGAATAAGGATAGAGGTGGAAATGTACTCATGAATGAAGAGAGGGTGCTGAGAAGGTAAAGGAGCATTTGAGGAGCTAATGAATGTAGAAAATAAGAGAGAGGATTGATGGATGGAGGACAGTCAGCGAATCAGGAAGTGCAGAGGATTAGGAAGGAGGAAGTGAGGGCATCTGAGGATGAAGAGTGGAAGTAACTACAGAGGGTTAAAACCACCATGAAGACATGGGAAAGAGCTGCTGTAGGTGAAGGAAGGAAGGTGATGGAGAAGTTAAAAGAAGGTTGATCAGAGAAAGCAGATGATTGGCTGCTGAGAGAAGAGCTGTGGTCCTGCATGAGGGAGTCAGGAGGAGGACATGTATGAGGACAGAGACAGTGAAGTAAGCAAGGAGCAGAGGAAGTGAAGGTAGATGAGTTTAAATACCTCGGGTCAACCATCCACAGCAACAGAGGATAGAGATGTACGGTAAGTGCTCCATCCTCCCTCCTCACAGTGATTCAAATGCTGCTAACAGTCTGTGAACCAGGAGGAAGAGGAAGTGAAGATCCAGCTCAAAGAGGAGACAGAGGGC
>VUQG01004017.1:0-11154 GCA_015106755.1 Etia nguti
CTGTGCGCAAAAAAAAAAAAAAAAAAAAAGCAGAAAAGGATTGGATTTTTTTAGCAAAGTAACCAAAGTAAATTTTAGTTTAAATGATGATACAATGGATCAGTTTTGCTTGAGCTAGCTTAACTGCTCCCCTGCTACCAGTGTATATATTGAGGTACACAGGCTTCTCCACACTGGTACGAGAATTGTATACCCTTATGATGCAGTTTGAGGATAAAAACGGATGATCTCTGCTGGTAACATATGGCTTGCAGAAAATGCTCTGGTGTACTATATCCAGCATAAACACCAGAGCCCGTGTCCTCTGGGACTGAGCATGGTTCACATTCAGTGCAGCTGTACCGCACCAGGCAGAGCTACTTGTTAAACAAAACCCTGTTTTGCAAGATCAGCATCCTGCTGATAACAGATTCAGAACTCTGACTTGCTAAGGTTTTACTTTAACATTTAACTAGTTGTTTGTGTCAGTGGACTACCAGAGAATGCACAAGCATTGGCTAACATCAGTTTACACCCTCAAAATTTTAAGACATTCAAATTGTCACAATGAATAAATTAATAATAATGTCAAGACATACATTAAGCAAACTGTTGTAGCTTAAACTAGCAGAATATACAGATAGCTCATGCATGTCTCCCCCTTTTTTGTACTGAGATCACGTTGCATTGTACTATGCTGGTAGTTCTGGAAAAAAAACCCTCAGAGCTTTGAGATAAAGGAGAACACCCATGAATTTGATACCAATAAAGATGGTTTAACAGTTCTTGTTTAAACTCACCTTGTTCTGAGTCTGAGTCCATCTCTGACTTGAAGGAGGAGGCTGGAGCTACAGGTAAGGGTCTCAGGGGCCTTGGCTTGGGTGTAGGGGGAGAGATCCATTTCTTCCCAATGTACTCTACATAGGTCCCAGGAAAGTCCCCTTTTTCCTGAGTGGTCTCGTTAAAGCCTGGCAACCAGCCAATCTCATCCGGCCGCTGTTCCAGGCCATCGGTGACCCCAAGAGCCACCAGCTCTCCTTTGCTTACCAACAATATATCCCCAACATGCAGATCAATGTCCTCCTCCCTCTCTTTTTTATAATCATAAAGTGCTCTGTACTGATATCCTTCAGCACTCATGTTTGTGTGTTTAATGTTCACTTGTAAATATGAGTCTAAACCAGTCTTGTTATTTTTCAAGGATTTTTTTTCAGAGTAACTTTAGTCCAGCTACTCATTTGTGTATTGAAATGGCTGTTCTTCCAACAAAGCTACAATTTATGATTTTACCGTGAAAACAGTCTCTAGCTTGTCTTCATTCTTTCACAGTTCCCGTCTCTTGCGAATAATTTGCAGCTCTCTTGGTGTGTTGCCTCGCAGTATGTACCCATCAGTAAATGCCCTGCAGCTGTGATCTTGATAATGCTGCCCAGACCTGTAAGATGAGAGGAGAGAGCATTTACAACAGGCAGCACAAGACAATGATGGGCTCCTTACAACACCCAATGTGAACAAAATGGGTTATGCCAAGTTTTTACAATATAAATAATGTAGAAGTCAGCAAGTTCTCACAGTAGGCCCACAGTATACAGCAAATACATTTAAAATGCACACTTTTACAATGATACTCCATAATCCATTTGTGGCCTTACTTTGCCACATGGCTTACAAATCATGTCTGCAACAGTTCTGATGTGTGTCATCACTGACCCCCCTCCAGTATTTTATTTATTTATTTATTTTTTTAAATCAGCTGCCAACAAGATAACTATTAAAAAGTAAATAATTTACTGTAGAGCAGACTCCATATTGATGACAGTGTACTTTCATTGGAACATTTACAGTTTCTGGCACACTGAGATCGACTTGATCGACTGCCCTGCCAACATATAGTGGGCTAACGTTAGCATTATACTTGACAGCTTTATTCCTAGCGCCGACAATGTTATATAAATAAATAAATATCAACCTTAGAGTTTTAAAACGCGCTGGCAGCGAACTTGTGTGTTTAAAAACGTATGCATGGGTCTAGTTTATTCTGCTGGCGGCTTTACAGCCCTGCGGTGCAACTTTATAGCCGCTGCAAAAATGTCGGGGGAGTAGTCAGCTAAGTTAGCTAGCCAACATCAGCCTGCTGCTAAACTAAACCACTACTTAATTACCTATCGGCTACGGGAAAATAGGATAACTTTTACTAAACGTCTCTATTTAAAACCAGAATCAGATAGCTTGAGCTATTAGCAAGGTTAGAGTTGTAACGAAAAAGTTAGCAGAGAAGGGAATTGAAAACAAAAACTTAAATGAAAAAAGGGTACATGTTAAACCGGGGGTGATGAGGAGTAGCTTTAAGTAGTTTTAAATAACTCAACAAAATGTAACCACTTAACAAGAACACGCTTTAATTCTAACTTCATAAGAAATAAATTCTTTATAGCGAGGTTAAAGATACTGGACAGCAGTAACTTACTCGTACACGGATCCGCAGGCGAATGCAACGAGCCCTCTTTCTTCCACACTAAAACACTTCCAATTCGTTATTAAGCTTCAGATTTGCGGTGTGCGAAGATTTAATTGCAGCCGTTGGTGGTTCTCTTACGCGCACGGTTGAAAAAGAAAAACCCTCGGCTCGACTTTAAATCCGATTTAATGAGAAGAACAAAATGTTACGACCTACACCCTGCCGACGTGACGGTACAGCTTCACCATCCAGAACAAATGTTCCCTTGAACGTCGCCTCTACGGCCAACAAGGGGGCAAGCACAGAAAGGCATCTTATTGGTCCATGTTTCTGTCAATCAAAAACGCCTCATAATCTAACCAATCGTAGTCCTGTTGTGGTGCGCACTCCCCTCTCCATGTACTCTTGCAACTTGAAACACCTGTGGAAATTACATAACTTTTGCACGCAGTCCTACCGTTACCTATGTTCTGTTGGCTGGTTAAATTAAACATCTGACACATTATTTCCAGAGTTTTATTAATTTAAATTATACACACCAAAACAGTGCGAAAATAAAGCATAAAAGAGCAAAAATATACTGGGATGGCTATATTCTTTATTGGTTTATTTTTAATCCACATTTTGAAACTGAAAACTGAAATCCACTGAAAGATATAATTGGTATGTGGTATTATGTGTTGAGCAAAACAAGATCTAGAAAAACAAAAAGAGATGTAGAGAAACAGCCTAGAGAGCACTCAGTGTTTCGTCACCATAGTTTCACTTTTTTACTTCTATAAATCATGATATCTTCTCAGAATGGAAGGTCCCATAATCTCACAGAGTCACCATCAGAAACACATGACTGTGAATGTGGGTGGCCTAATTATGGCAGGAAAAGAAATCCCTTATCAAGCATAAACCCTACTGTCCCGATGGCGCTAAAAAGAGACTGTAAGCAGCTTTGTGCAGGGCTAGGTGCCTGTAAGTGTTTCCACTGTGACACAGACATCAGGGGCCATGACCAGTCAGAAAAGAGGAAGGAGTGTAGAAATCGGGAGTTGATGGTGTTGAAACTAACAGTAACTCGGAACTTCAAGCTGCTGCTTGACATCTTTTTGACATCTTTCCTTGAGTCATATTATTAATGTGCTTTAAAAGTTTAAAAAAATTAAATTAAATTAAATTAAAATTCACGCTGTTGTCTAGATTTCAGTCCACTATTACAACACTAACAGGAAATGTAGCTTTCTTCCTTTTAAGTGCAGAAGTAACTAACCTGTGTCCACTGAATATTAAAGATTGGTTTTATATTTCTGCTGCAGATGACAGAAATGAATATTTGAACCACCAGACCATATAATCCCTCACTGTGCCAGCACCACACCTCATCCTCTGATTAAATAGTCAGGCTCTGGTGACCCATCTGCTCCCCCTACAGATGACCAAACTACACCTCTGCCATAGCACATTTACTGGACTGGAACTTGTTGATATTTTCCTAAAAGAAAAATTAAGAGTAAACCATGCAAATGTGTATTTCATGCTTCCCATAAATGCCTTATGGCTTATTGGCTTGTTTATGCAGCAGAATATTACAAAAACATGCCAAGTGGTGTTTGCCCCGAATGAGTAGTTATTCATTATATGTTCTTCCCTGCCACAAAAAGCAAGTGGAAGTGTAAATTTAGTAACCATGTTTTAGTGAAGCCCTAGTTAGAATTTAAGCCTTTAAACTTTATGTTTCCTTTTTCATGGGAAATACTTGCTTGTCATGACAAACTGCTGATATTTCATTTTTTTCAGTTAAACTTTTAATTCAGTTCATTTTATTTTTATTTGTACAACATCAAATTACAACAACATTTGCCTTAACGTGCTTCATATTGTAAGGTAAAGACCTAACAATAATATAGAGAAAACCCCAACAATCAGACAACCCCCTGTGAGCAAACACTTGGCAACAGTAGGAAAGAAAAACTCCCTTTAAACAGGAAGAAGCTCAGGCTCAGGGAGTGGCAGCCATCTGTTGCAACCAGCATAAAACAAAAGCTTATCTTTTTCCAGAACAGCTTATCATCACCATCATTATTTGCATCTAGTTTGACCCACTGTTGATCTTTACCACTTTTTAGTGACTGTTTTCACTTTATGCAAAGCTCAGAAGCTTAATCATGACAACCTGCTCTTTAAATGGATGCTGAATACTAGGTAATTATTGTGAACTTGATCAGTTCTGCTTTGAATATTTTGCATTCATATTGTTTCTCATATATTTTAACTGTTTTGTACAGTTAAAATATATGAGAGAAACTGTGCTCTGAAGCTTCACATGCCATATAACTCACATTTTGTACTCAAGGTCCAAGCAGTCACTTTACAATATATAAATATAAATTACAATATCTAGAAATTCTACTGAAGGTTCAGTTACACATCATGCTTTTCAAACCCCCGTCTAACCCCCGCTTAGCTTAGTGTAAAAATTTAAAGGGAGGGTGGAAGCCTAGGTATTTTTGTGTGTTTGTTTACTCTTAATGTTAAGCTAATTAGCTACTAACTGGAACTTCCCAATGTGGTAAGATTATCTAATTTCATAATTAAAGGAAGTCATAATTTTAAATTTCCATTCATAAGCTACTTCAGGAAGTTCCTAGTTCACTCAGGTTTGCCAGGATAGTTTTTATAGAGGAAAATGTCCACTTTAAAAAGTTTTTAGAGTCAGAAAAGCCATCAGACCACCAGCTGCTGCACAACAGTCTCACATCAGTCAGCAACCTCGTATTGTAGAAAATATTTTAATTGGGGTCAACTTGGATAAATGAAAAGTCTGAAGTTCATGTCAGCAATACCTCTGTTCTCTGCAACAACAAAAAAAAAAAGCTCCAGGTACGTAGCCGAGGGGATTATTTCATGCTTCAACAGCACACCTTTTTAAACAGTCCCCTCTGCTTGCACTGGGGCCCATAAAGCATGAGTCTATGCTGTTTTATCAACACACACTGTAGTGTGCAGCACATCAGCTTCAAGCTTTTGCTTTCATTCTGTGCTCCCTACTCAGTCTTGCTTTTACTTTTGTGAGCAAGCTGAGAATTTTCCCATGGATAATCCCATAATGCTCACTAACATAAGATGAACTTGTGAAATGCATCACCCTTCTAGAAAAAAAGGGAGGGGGGGGGGGATACTTCCTCTTTATGATTTGGATCTGATTTTTATGATTGTCTTTTCAGAATGTAAGAGAAAACATGAATGCAAGATTCCCATCTAAACCCAGTGGCATGAAATGACGATGATGATGATGATTAAAACATTTTTCATCAACATGTAATTAATGTATTACATGTATATTAGACATTTTATCTAGATTTTAATCATGGATGGTTGCATGCTTAATCAGGATGGGATTTTTATATCAATTACTTATCAACCAGATCATCAAAGTGGTCATTTTCTCATTGTATATATTACAGTTTAAAATGATTCCAGATCCTACACACTCCCCTCTGCTACTCGGAAGTTTTCCCCAGCACTCCTGACATAGTGTAATTCACACTATTAGGATTTGCTCACTCACGAGCTGATGGTTTTCTGCTGCTAATTCCATATCCTGCAGTTCTAGGAATCCTCTGCAAATTCTTCAACAAAAGCACAGTCCTGCCTGTGTACTTGTCAGGAACAGCATTCCTCTGGCATGAAAGAACACTACTCTCCACTCAACCATCAACTCAAAAGTTGTGGCAGGCAGTGACCTTCTCCCAACTGCGCTGTAAATCATTCATTTTCAATATTAGCCACACTTGAAGTGCTTTATGGCCTGAGAAGTTCTTATGTGTCTTACAGATCATGCAGATGCACTAGCTCTCTTTGTGGATCAGAGATAGGCAACTGAGGTTAGCATAAATGAGGAAAGTAATTTATTTATTTTTTGTTAGCTCGTTAAAAAACAAGAGTCTATTGTATATCCAAAAAGTAGAACTTAAACTGATATGAGTGTTGGTTGAAGTAGAAGTAATAATGAAGTAATCAATAATTGTAAATAGTCGAGCCACCCTACCAAACAGCATTCAAGGAAGGCTCTAAAAGGGAGTCAGTACCCAAAGGAGTATATAAAAAGTACCTAACTTTATAGGAGAAATAGGCTAAGTGTGTATACAGCCCAGTTTTGGTATTTGTAGTAATATCCTCTGCAATTGTGCATGGATGAATTATTATATAACCAACTAATTTAAACTTTATTAAGACTTGCGTAGTTAGACCAATGGTGACTTTGAGTTACACACTACCATTTCATGTTGTCCAGTATTTGGCTGCCTGCAAGGACACTGTACATATAACAGACTGCTGTGTAGGAACTCCAGTAAATGCATTTAGTTTTCAACCCAGTTTTTCCACGTACACTTTAATATCACACTTAATTTATTACAAAGGCACCTCATGAGCAAGCTAGTGCTAGCATTAGCTGTTAATGCCACACCTCTCAGCCAAATACGCTCATGTCCCTTCTAAAAATAAATAAATAAAAAGTAGTCTTGTATAAAGCCTGGATTATATTCAGTTGCGGACACGGACATAAAGAGCTGGAGACTTAACAACCGAGTAGTGGTTCCTGTTATACTTCTTTGCAGTCCGGCTGAAGTCAGCTGCCCTCATGCATATTTGGTTCTCTGTAATGTAAAGTCTTTGCTGATGAGTCAACTCAGTCACAAAAAAAATCCAGGCACGGACCCTCGTACTGTCTGATGATGAAATCTATGTCACTGGAACCAAAGTGGACCCTACTCACAGACATGGAAAGTATAAAATCTATTTGAAACTGGAAGCCTTATCGCATCCTGATGGCCTCTAAAAGATTACAGGTTTAGGACACGTCCGTTTTAGCTTCACTTTTTAGATCCCGAAGCTACATCCATCTTTTATACTGTCTATGTCTACAGACTGTACTACAAAACAGCTGTAGCTCTAGTATTGTTAATTATACTTTTTAAGTATCTTGAATTAGCAATACAATAGCTAGAGCTATTAGCTAATGCTAATCTGTTAACGATTTCACTTTTCAAGTAACTTGAATTAACCCGAACTTACTTTTATAATGAGGAGTCCATTTTATTTTATTTTTTTGTAGATCTTAAGTTTACTGGACTAATCGTGTGGTACTGTCTTACAGCAATAAACTTCATTATTGCTTTTGTTTACATGCAGACATTAAGATACATATGCTACAAGTATACTCTGTATTAATGATGCTAAACAACAGTAAACAATAGTGAAGGACAGACTGAAAAAATACACTGTGTAATGTGTAAATTAAAAAAATATTCTGATAAAAATAGAAACACAATAGATCAGTATAGAATTTGCGCTTTTGAGCTGATGGTGTGTTTGCACGTAGCACATGTTTGTGTCAGCTACATTTCTGTGCTGTTAAAGGTTAAACTAATTGTGCACTCAGGACGGAGCATGTGAACTCATGTAAGACACGATGTGACAGTAGCAAAGTTACATACTGACTAAGAAGCTCCTAAATGCATTCAAAAGATTCTAAAGGTCAAAATACTCCAGCTGTGTATGTGTGTGTGTGCTTGTGTTTGTGTTTTAAATTGTGCAAATTTTAGTGGAGTAGTTCCTACAGTTGTTTGGAAAAGAAGAAAAAAAAAAGAAGAAGAAAAAAAAAAGAAGTTGCATAATTTCAAAAGGAGGTTTTTATACTGCCAGCAGATCAAATGTCAGCGGACTCTGTTCCAAAAATGCTCGAACTTCTTCCTTGCATTAACAAGACGTCTTGGAACAAAGCCTGGCAAGGTGATTAATGAATGATGTTGGCAAGCTTTTGTGGAGACTTCTGGGAAATCAGTGACACAGATAGAAACCTGGACCATCATATACTCTTGAGTGTTTATGATTTTTCTTTTTCGTTCTCTCTTAAGTTCTTATGTTCAGCCTTGGTAACTTTTTATGTGCATCTCTCAGTCCTCCTTAAGGTTTATTTAGACTTGTGTGGAAATCTATTTCCTAACTTAAAATGTAACTTGAAACCTCTCTTAACCCTACACTGCAGCCTTCCACACCATTCAAGTCATTGCGGGCTGCGTTGAAATGATGTGTACTTACATTTCTCAGGAGGTGCTCATCAGGTTACGTTGAAGGTTACGGCGATGGGTTTAAAGGAGTTTCCGGTTATGTCCTAAATTACCAGGTAGATTTCTCACTGAAGCATCAGTCAGGCATTAGTCCAATTTCAGTTGGTTCAGAACGCATTAGCTAGGCTGCTAATAACAGAAACACCACCCCTATTCTTGATTCCTTTCACTGGTTTATAGTGAAATTCAGAATCCGCATTAAAATTCTGTTATTAACTTATAAAACTCTACATGGCCAGGCTCTTACTTATATAGCAGCGCTACTGACACCTTATAACAACAGTCAAACTTTCCAAACAGCTGATCAGAGATCCTCACATTTTTTTCTTATTTTGCTCATCTTATCCTAGCTTTTCCTTAGTCTTTCTTCCATTAATTTTGGACATAGTCTACATCTGCTGTTTGCATGTGCATTAGTATGTTGGAATGAATGTAAGACTGTATGTTGAAGCACTTCATAACTATGTGAAAGTGCTATAAAAAAAGTATTATTATTATTACTAATTTAATGTGCAAAGATTTTGGTAGTTAAGAAGATCAGTGGACTTGGCCATCGTGAAAAAAAAGTTAATGATCTTTTTCCACAGTAGGCAATTTCCATGTGTTATGTAAGCAGGTCTTCCTGTTTCAGTTCCTCTAAGTTTCTCTTTATTCTCGCCATTTTGTCATATACACACATATAAATAAATATGTATAACATATAGAGAGCCTCTCTTTCTCATTTACTGTAGCTTTTAAACTGCCTGTCTGGAGAACTTGTTAGTGTCTCCCCCCTTCTCTGTGCATGCCGTGAGAGCGTGAGGTGACATGTCACATAAGCCAAAGCGGAAAGATAGGCCACATCGTGTGGAGGTGCAGCACAGAAAGTCGCAGAGCCAGCCATTGCTGCACTAGAGGACCCCGTTTGATGTGCATACACAGAGAACAGTGACCTAGTTGGGCAGTGACATGTTTATGGTTGATGAGCACAGCCCAGTGATTTTGCCAACAGAGATTGCACCCTTGCTTCAGGGCCTTCTCATTTAGAGCAGTTGGGCTTGAAAGTATTCCAAAAGACGAGACACGATTCTTGTTGAGTGAAACCTGAGCACTCCACCTTCAAGCCAGCCCCCTTGACTTTTTCTTCTATCTCTGTTTTTAACTGACTTACATTTTTTAACCATGCTTGCAGCATGACTCTAGAGATGGTATGCTGGTCAGTTTGGTAGTCAAACTACTGTAGGCTCAAATATCTGTGATGCAGAGGGAAAGTCCTAATGACTTTTTGAAGTAATGAAGTTTAGTGTGAATGTTCATCTGCCCCAAATTTTGCCTTTGATTGTACCACCTTCAGGTCATCTGTTTCTAGCTGAAAACAACTAAAAAGAACTTGTAAGTAAGTCTTGTATGTTACACTGTAACAGACTGCTCTAAAAGTACAGAAACGATATTGCAGTAATCTCTGTGAATACGTCGGAATATTGTAAATGCTCATGCTGTTAAGGGAAAAATATTAACAGCAAGCTACTGTATAATCTTACAGCTAAGATACTTTTCCTAGGATGTGGTTGCTCAGATTTTGGACAGTTTGTAGACAGCGGGCGAGTGCAGAGACTCATGGGAATGTAAATGTTTAAAATGGATGTGGTTTCCAGTGTTTGTGTGGCCGAGAATATTGTTAGGTTTTAGCTGGCAATGGGTCCCCCACGCCTGAGACTCCTGAAGGGATTAATCACATCCAACCGACATTCATCTTCAGGGTGATTGGGTTCAGGGTAAAAAATACAAATGGATACAAGAGGCTGACTACAACAGCATTCCTGCATCCATGCAGGACAATTTGGGACAAAAGCTAAAATGTGATGAAAGACATGAGACTGAGCACCTGTACAGAGTAGCGAATGGTGGTTTTATACATACAGCACTTTAATATGTTTTACAGTAATAGTATGGACATTATAATAGGGACACTGAAATAATAACATAATAGCAACCAAACAGCTGGCAGCATTGTTGTGTAAAACGTATATTTCCTTTAGCACAGTTCTGGCATATTTTGCTACATTAAGAAACTGTAAAATAACAGTTTCAAGCTTGCAAGCTAGCGGCAGGACTTTTTTCCATAACGCACGGCACTGAATTGATGCCATTTTTACACAATAAGACACAACAATTCGATGGAAATGATTGGGCAAGTACAGTACTGTGCTACTGTTTATGACTGCATACTTGCAAAAGGCTTTGCATTTGCTGTCAGTTAATAAATGCTGCCATATCAGCATACCAAGCTGGGAGAATGACTTTTATCACCTTTTAGTTTCTTGATTTTCTTTTTTTCTCCTTGTAAAGGTTCTCCTTCATCCTTCCTCCTCCCTACATGCAGCTCCTGCATGGTAGTTTTCTTAAGTGCCTGTGCAGAGAACTCCTCTACCAGCTTAAATTATTCATTTTTTTCCCCTGAACATGAGACAAACACATCAGGCTGTCTTTCTAAGTTTACATGCAGTCGAACAGTAAACTTACTGACCCTTTTAGTTGCTCAGTTCTTTTATTTGTCAAAATGAATCTCTCCTTTTCATATGAAACTGTAGGAAAAAAGTGATATCCATTGGCCTG
>VUQG01004019.1:11469-41281 GCA_015106755.1 Etia nguti
TATGGGGGGAGGTGATAGTGCTAATTATGCTAATTATGTGGGTGAGTGGGAGCCTTGTTTTGGGAGAGTGTGAAAAAAGCTTCTATAGATAGCATGGTGCATTACAAGGTGTAGGCATATGTAGGTGGGTTGGGATGATAACTAAATATGAAGTTTAAGCCAGCATATGATGGGCTTATTTTTCAAAAAGAGTGGAAGAGTGAAGAAACTTCCTGATTGGTTTTTGTTTAAATAAATAAATAAATAAAAACCCCTATTAAAACGCAGCTGGTCAGCAGGTGACGCAACACTCTTGGAAACTTGGCGTGATGCAAAAAGTGTTGAAAGAGCAAGTTCAAACTACATTGTGTAAACAGCTGATTTAATAGCCGAACAAAGCTAGAACATTCGACTGTTTATCTGTGAATGTCAGAAAGTTTTTATCCTGAGTTATAAATGTCAGTAAATTATTTAGAAACAGTCTTCAAATATCATTAGCAGGGTTTCTATTTCAAATGCAGCTCAAACTTTAACCACATTTTCAGAAAATCTGCAAAAGAAAATGTAAATTATAGTTGGGTTTCCAGTTTACCATAACCATTATACTAAAATTACGAGTTAGCTTATTGACATTAACAGATGGTGGCACTAATTTGTAATCCAGGGCACATTATAGAAGTAGAAAGATGCTATGTTAAGCTGGAAAAGTTTGAAAAGAGACCGCAAATAACTTTATGGAGATGTGCCATTTCTGTTTCATATTGTTTTTGCTTTTGGGGTTAAACTCTGGACAGTTTGAAGGTCAAGTAAAATCCCTGAGCTTTTTGCTGTGCTTCCCGAGCTGGACTCCCCTATCGTGGGAGATGATAGTAGTCTACAACAAAATCAAACTGGGTAGTACACCTAAAAGTACTGTTAACAGAAAAAGCATCAAGAAGGCACCTAATTCAAGGGATGAACCACTGTTGTGGCTACACATAACACAAATAGCACTTAAGCAGCCTGTCACGAAAAAAACACGTAATTTGTTCCCATTTCTTTAGCTGAATCTGCAAAAATGCTAAGACAGTTTGACATGCATAAAACAGCATTTTAGTACTAACAAGGTGACGCCCAAAGAACTATTGCTAAAAATTAAGCATATTTTTGGCATGGTGTGCAAAATGTTCTTACAAAATTTGAGGAAACTTTACAAGCTAAGGACAAAAGAAATAGTTGCAGGCTCAAAAAACTAATTGGAGGAGAACAACAGTCACTGGACATCATATCCTTGTATTTTAGCCAGTGGTGATGGGGATCTGGTCAAAAATGATAGAACGTAGAAAAATAATGTCAGATTTTGATCCATTGAAATGAGGGGTGTCCCTGTGGAAAGCATCTGATTGGTGATGGCTTCATTTTTCAGAATAACAGTGATCCCATCACACTGCCGATTCAGTAAAAGCATACCTGGATAAAAAAAATTGCACACAGTGGAACACTAGAACTGGAACACATGTATTGGCCTCCCCAGACCTCAACATTATTGAAGCACTGTGGGATCATCTTGACAGAGAACAGAACTAAAGGCAGCCAACACCCAAAGGAGAGCTTTGAATGTCTGTCAAAAAGCCTGGAGGACTATTCCCGACTAACCAATCCTACTATTCCTAACTATTTCTTTAAGAATACATGACAAGAAAAGTTGCCCAAGAGAGTTCTTTACTATTAATAAGACCATCCACCAAAACAAGTGATCGTTTAATCCACAAGTGCTTCACATAGCAACAAAAGAGCTCTCCACTGTTTGGCACCTAAAATGGGTGTTATACTTATGTAAAGGGCTACAAGCCATTTTAACTGCAGTGAGTTGAGTACAGACAGCAGACAAGGGCATTTTAATGGAGATACATTATAGCTTACATGTGTCATTTTACCCCCCAGTGACCTTTAAGTAAGGGTGAATGTTGTTCAAATCAATGGATCAGCTCGACGCTTATCATTATCCGCTGTGCTTATCTACTGTGTCCTAACATCTAAGACTTCATTCTGGAAAGAAAAAACGAGCGCTACTATTGGTAATACAATGCCACAACCCAGGGCCTCATAAATTACACAAGGGTCAAACCCTTACTGTAAAACACTTCAAGGCGCACTGTAAAGAGAGTTATCAAAAGTCTTTGAATGGCATGTGTGCATGTGTGTATGTGTGTGTCTGTGATTGTTAAGGGGGAGAGTTTTAAAGGGAAGAGAGCGGTTGGTGATAAGATTGAAATATCTCAGCAGTGTTTACTTTAGGAATCAGAGCTGCTGGTTGTAGTCCAGGCCAGCTGAGTGCTGTCTGCAAAATGAGGGAACAGGGAGGAGAAGTGTGTGTATTTGTGTGTGTTTACGTGTAATACTTGTGGATGCCTGCCCTTGTTTGCTGGATAAAGAGGAAAATCTCCATAATGTAAATTCTAAAATTTTTATAATGAAGCCTGGTTTACAGTTAGGATTAGGTAATGATAGGATGATTAGGAGACATCCCTGGGACTTCAAAGTAATTGAAACAAGGCTGTGTTTGTGTGTCTATGTTTATTCCTAAAGTAATGCACAAAAGGAATTTGTCTAAAAAGGCGAGCAACTTGCATCACACAGAATAAAAGTAAAGTTTCTGCTGTATTGGTCTCTTTGCATCTTTGTTTTGCTTTCTCTCCGTCTCTCTGCAGTGATTTAAAAGTGATCGCTCTGTCTTCTTGCGTCCACAGGTGCCTTGGAGACTTTTGTGCCAATTCTAAGCGTGTTTGTAGTAGTAATACTGCCCAAGCTAAACACACATGTGCACATTGTGCACACAATACAAAATTCCTGCACCTGTAGATGCACTGATTCTGACATTGCTTTAAAAATCATTTTTTCCACTGCAAATTCCTAATTTAAAGTTTCTATCTATGATAATGTGAGAATTTCTGAGCACAGTAGCAGATCGTCTGCATACAGGGTGGCATATTTGCTAACTATAACTCTATTGTTCTTTTGCACGTTGTTCAATGTTTTGTTGCTGCAATGGCAATAAAGATTCTGATTTGTAGGCTGCATATTTATGATGTGTATCTCCCATTCTACCACATCCCAGAGGTGCTCTATTAGACTGAGTGATACATAAAAAGTCTGCAATGGTTTTGGTGCTTGAAAGCTTTCATGTGCATTGTGAGTTTAACGTTTTTTTAAATAAAGAACAAGACAATTGTTTTTTGTTTCTTTTTCATTTTAATCTTACAGTTTAACTTGAAGTGTTTTGAGCCTATCCAAGCCACAGCAGTCAGTCACCTTAGACTTTCAGTGGAATAAATGAATTGGACCTCTACTAGAGAAGGCGAGTCATTCAATATGGCTCTTCACACTTGGCAGCTCTACTGGGAAGGCCTTACCCTCATTTTATATTTCCAATCCAAATGTACATGTTTGCAGATTTAGAGAAAAAAAATACCTTCATTTTGAATAAATGTCTGGAAAGCAAAAAAAACAACAATTTGATTTTGGACATTGCGTTACATACGATCATATTTAGTGTCACCTGCAATCCATGTCACGGTTGTGTTTAATGAGTACAGCCAGAAATATGTGAGGAAGCAGAGGGATAAATAATAAAGTTTCTTTCCCAGAATAGTGTAAATAGTTTCAACCCTGCCTGTCCACCTGTGGCTTACAATGAACAAACTAAAACATCTTGATTTTTGTTTTGTTTTGTTGTTTTTTTTCCATGTGGAACAAAAATGAACCCCTCACTGATTCTGGGTTCCATCCAATCGTTTAAAAAAGCAGGATGCAAAGAATTTCGCTGTGCCCCTCTCTTTTTATGCTCTGCTGCTTTTCATTCTCTCAGATGGAGACTGCTGTAAGAGTCCAGTGATAGCTCACTGGTTAATGGGGGGGGCATAATTCTTTGCACATGTGTATGCCAGTGTGTCTCTGCAGTTTCCACTTATCTCTTATTAGATTTACAAGCTGGCCTATCACACTGAGAGAGGCCTTGCTGCAGGTTTGTTCTCACCACGACAACTGCCACCCCAAAGGTATGTGCATGCGCCTGTTTGCACATATGTTCATAGATATGCACCCCTCCTTGCAAACCAGCATTCCCTTTTCTGTCGCTCAAAATGCAGGACCCAACAAGCCCAGGTTTATTAACCAAACCAATCCTTTGGAAATCCTGCATAATCCTCTACAAGCCCCCTGTAGCCCCTTTATAAACACTCCAAAAAGTTTACCTCATCAAGCATCTGCATTTCCAACCACCATAGACAAAAGATGGAGAACGCCACAACTCAATTATCAGAGACAGGCTGATTGAATCGTGAGCAGACTCAGAGGCAACCAGTGCTTGACATTTGGGTCACTGTGTTACCAGAGACAGCGACTGCTGTTGGTTATAAGAATGTGTTTCATGAGTGTGTTAACAATTCTTTCTATTTGTGTTAGCATGGTTTTGTCTTTGAGATGAACAACTAAAAGATCATAATAATTTATTTTTTAAAAAGTTGTCCAGTGTAACATATGATAGTTCTCACAGTGGTACAAACCCTGGAGTCCTGGGGTACTCTAAATATTAATAGCTTTTCCTATAGACTGTATATAAAGATGTATGTACCCACTGTGATATCACCATTGGTTTCTCAGCTTTGCATTTTGAAACTGTTATTGTATTATTACCTAAACTGTATGGATGCAATTAACAGAAACTAATGCATAGATACTTGCTTATTAGTGATACGTATCAGATTAATAAAATGATAGAATCTCACTCCCCAAAACTGGAGCATAAACTTCTTTGATGGGCTCAGGCCTTATTATTTGTCAGATAACGCACCAGTAGTAACCAGCAACAGAAAAAAAAGTCCAGTTCTAGTTACACTAAGAAGAGGAGGTGAGGCCTAACACACTGATCAGCTACAGCTGCCACTGTTACCACACCTGTGAGTCAAAGGTAAACTTTAACAACATCCAAATGGCAAAGTTACAGGCAAAGTTGTTATGAAAGGTAAAAACTCTCCATGACTTTTGTACCAGACTGTGAAAACGTCTGAGAACTGATTTGTTTTAGGAGTCAGCCTCAAGTGGTAACTAGAGGAATTGCAGTTTTAGGAAATCCTCTGACAGCTCTGCTGTAGAGGCTGTTACTTGACTTTACCCAATGAACATCATTATGAACATAAAAAAGAAAGAAAGAAAAAGAAAAGTGCGACAACAGGATATCTATAATAGTTTTTACTATTATAGATATCCTGTAAAATTTAGTGAAAATTCCCAAATTTAGTGAAAATTCAGTCATGTTTTTGATTCTCATTTTAATCTTTGTCACTCAGCTGGGGATGCATGTAATAAATTATGTAGTCATTGCCTTTTTTTCTAATCACAGTAGTGCCATCTTCTCGCTGCACACTCGTGCAGCAACATGAAAAACAAAGAGTATTAACTCTATCCCTGGCAATGCTCCAGCTAAGTCTTCTGTAACTGTGGATTAGGTGTCTCTCAGCACCTTTACCCAACCTCCAACCTCTGACTAATAAACACACACACAAGATCTGCAATGATTGCACAAGTCCAGGCTTATTAAAACTGTTGCAATCACTGTTTACATGCTTACACAGTAACACAGGGTCACTCAAATTCAAGTATGCTTGTGTCCACACGTACACAGATTTGCATATGTGTGAATAAAATCTTTCTGTGTCTAGATTACATCCACAAATGGTTACCAGAAAGAGGTTCCACAAATGCACTCACAAATATATATGTGGCTCAGCAGAGACTGGATACCTCTCCCAAAACTGAAAGTTATCCCCTCATCCTGCACAAATTAATTCCCTGGATTCAGAAAAATATCTGGTTAGTAGTTGGTGATATTTTCTCACAAACATCAATAATAATAATGTATACTTTATTGATCCCCGTGGGGAAATTCCTCTCTGCATTTAACCCATTCACTCAGTGGGCAGCCACCAGTGCAGCGCCCGGGGAGCAGTGTGTGGGGGCGGTACCTTGCTCAGGGGTACTTCAGGGTAGCCGTTCAGTGGATTCAAACCCCCGACCTGCCGATCATGGGGCAACCGCTTTACCTACTGAGCTATCCCTGCCCTCAGTAATCACTGAAAGAAATTCAATCCAGATCAACTTGAGAAGTCATTTTTTCCTAAATCAGGCCGAACCCTATCTCTGATATCAAAAGCATGTTTCTAACTTTTAAAATAGCTCTTCTAATAATTAAAAAAAAACAAAAAACAGCAGCATGTAAATGGTTTTAGCATCAGAGGACCCGGAACATGACTTTAGCTTTAACATCTCAGAGTGTGGATGGAGTCTTCATTGAAGACCCGAGGGCTCCCTGTAAGTGGTGCTGCGTTTCATACACTCAGCAGTCATAAACCATGTAGTTTCCAGGATACCAGTCTGCCTGGCTCAAAGAGGGGTCGTAACATGGGACAGGAGCCCAACCAGTGCAACTGATTTGTGTCAGGAAGATGGTTACTGGAATAGCACTTGGTTAAGCCATGTGCATTACTGTCTTTATTTGAAGAGGCCACAGGGAGCTTCTAATGCATGCTGGCTCTCCAACAAAGTGCAGCAATGAGAAACAGACTGTGGCTGGGTAGGAGGAGGAGTGAAGGTAAAGATCATGAGGGAGTAAATAGAGAGTGTGTGTGAAAGAATTTAATTTCTAACATATATGTTTGGGTGACATATAATACCCCGTACAAGTGGTGTAATATCCTTATATTATACGAAGTGCCAGGACAGCCAGATGAAGATTTAAAAAAAGCATTCTCACATTTGAAAATCAAATTCCATTAAAAGTTTAAAAAAAAACAAAAACAGAAAAAAGCAGAGTAGTGCAACAGACCAAAAGGCTATTAAATCAAGGTAAACTACACCCTAACTCATTTTCTTGGCTTGGTAGCCAGTTTGATAGTGCTAACTTGGAAGATGCCAGAGAACCCAGAGTTCCAGTTCTTTTCCGATGGGTGGATCAACATCCAACGGGGACACATTCATGTCCCAGTCTCCCTTACAGGCTCGACTTCCTGCTGTCCAAGCAGAATGAATGGAGTGTGAAAAGACCATCTGGAAAAATGAGAGGTGATCCAGGAGGGAAAAAATATGACAGAAAAGGAGAGATACAAAGTAAAAGGGAGAATGGTGGGGGTGGGGTTTCCACTAGAAGCACAGAACAAATAGCTCTGTTACAAAATTTTGTTCTTCTAGGAGTAAATTCTACTTTTGAAGTTGTTGCAAGATCATTTGAGAAAATCAGCTAAGATACCATTATAACTCTTGCATTATTTTTATGGTATTTAATGTTGAGAAAGTGTGCTTCTCTAACCTTTGGAGTTCCCCAAGGTTCAGTAATGGGTGCTGTCTCTTTTTCTTTCTCTGTAAATCCTACAACTTAAAGGCATATTATCTAATAGGCTGGTTCACCTTAAGGCTACAAAGCAGTTTGCTAACCAATCTTCAGTTTCACTGTAGTTACATCTATCATTTATGCTCATATTGTCTATGATTTTCCATAATAGAATTACCTCCTATAGATTTCCATTGCTTGTGCTTTTTAAATCGCAACAAAACTCTGAGATTCTTGTCTTTTCAACAAGTCAGAATTTTGAAATTGCATCTAAAATGTCCTTTTGGTTATATTCAGCTAACCTCTTAACATCCACTAGTTTACTGACAACCCATCTAAGTTTAGGGTTAGCACTGTGCAAACTGATGTTAGCATTCACAAAATGGGCCTCAATTAGGTTTCCAGAAAGCTGTGTTTCACATGAACCCCAGTTGAACCAACATTTAAAGTTAGTCTTGCAATTTCCAATTATTAAAAGTATGTTATACTACTGTGTTTGTCTGTTAAAACAACTAATACCACAACCCAGCCATTGTGTTGTCTAGTTAGACTATTACTTGCTTAAACTACAAAGATATACCACTTTTATTGTTCCAGTATTATAATGAAAACCCCAGTGATACATTATCGTGTCCATACATGAAACTTCACTGTAGTTGGATGAAGCTAACTAAAATTTAGATAACAGCTAATGAATCCTACAGTAATTAAATTTTACTATAAGACTGGGATAAAACACCTCATAAGTGAAGTTAATTAAAAAATTGGACCAAGAGTGATTTTTAGTGTGTAGCTCCTTAGTGCTATTGTAGTGTTACTGTTATAAGTAATTAGCTGATTGTAATATGCAGCTGTAAATTGGCAGAAGAGATAAACGACCAAATTGAGAGGAAAATTATGCTATAAATGGGAACAGGCAGAGTAACAAAGCTGTGCTCAAATATTTTTGAACATTTACTTTAATCTGCTTGGAGTACCTGCAGTTTAGGAGGGGTTCACATCATTAAAACAGCACAAGTAGTGTTAAGTCAAGTTCCCAGTCACAGAAAAGTTCAACAAAGTGACATTCAAGTACTTTAAAATGATTGTCTAATAGTTCTGGCACTCGTTTTATTGTTCTATGTGGCAAATCCCACCCATCTGGCACAGAAGCAGAGCCAACACAAATCATAAAAACTATCGTCAAAAATTGCTTGGCTTTGGTTTTTGGGCCCCTGGTGGGAAGAAAAGGAAGGAGAGAAAAATTGGAGAGCTATCCTCTCCTGAACGAGTCTCGAGCTCCCCCAGTGGGACATGTGAGGCGCCTCTCAGGCATTTTCTATCCGTTTGTCATGTTCTTATCTGACATCCATTAAAACATAATAGAGAGCAGATGCCTGGGAGATGGATCGCTAACCATATCACCCGCCCACACACACACACACACATGTACGCAAACTGAAACCCAGAGTGAGAGACATCTGCAGCATCTATAGAAGTAGGTCTAATTACATAACACTTGCTCTAGTCACTGTGGAACACTAGCAGCCATGTCAGGTTTTCCTAAATCAGGAGATGCATGCAATGATAAGTGACACGCTGCACATATAAATATACACAATGACAACCCAAGTGTACACTCACAGAGGAGGGAGCACGTACAAAGGCGCCCCTGTGCAAATACACAAAGGTGATTGAACAATCACAAGCAGAAAAAGAAAAATGCGCACACACAAACTTAATCAGTCACACATTCAGATGCAGTGATGTAGAGATGGGGAAATGGAACATCAATTAGCTCAACGCCTTGGGAGAGCAACGCCTATAAACTGCTGAGGACGCAGAGTCATCGGCCGAGAATAGACCGTAAGCAAAGAGAGGAAGCGAGGGGAGAGGGGAAAATGCGCACTGTCACTGAGACCAAACCTCCATCATGAGTCTTCACCTGCCAAGAAAAACAGGCATTGCTGAAGGAGAAAGAGGAAGAGAAATTGACAGGGAGTGATGGAAAAAGAGGAGAGGAAAAGGGCAGAGGGACACAGAAAGAGAGACAAATGGAAAACAAAAGGAAGTCAGTGTGAATTAGATATTTTGCCATCAGCGTGGAGGTCAAGGCTAGCCGGACAATGCGATTAGACAGGCCCCTAAATGCGATGATGATTCGGCTGCCTGGAGGAGAAGGGTTGACACCGGTGACAGGACCAAAGTGGCTGGCCGTTTACGTGGAAACCAACATTGTTATGAGTACAGCTTGTCCTCTGATGTCATCCTGCTGCTTCTCATGGTTGGGCCTTTAGCCATACCGCCGGCCTGCTGGGTAAAAACACACACACACACACACACACACACACACACTGTGACACATTAAAAGAGGAAAACACACTTTCTGGACAAGAAAAGGCACACACAGATGATCACACATTAACATAATGTATAAAACTAAAGCACATGCAAAGGTGTGAAAAAGCAACAAGAGCTCATGAATTCAACACCTCAGTGTCACTCACACGTTGGACCGCCAGTCTGAATCCACACAGCGATGATGATGATGGTGAAAGAAGAGGCCTAGTGTATGGAAAAGCAGTGAAGCTGCTGAAAAGTGTTGAGAACTTCCCCCTTCTTCCAAACAGAGACTGTAGGTTCTGAGCAGAGGGTAAGTAAGCTAGCTGTCTAACTCCAGGCTCGGCCAGTGCTGACTGATTCTATCTCCTCCTGGGTTTGGCGAGCGCTGACAGATCCTGTCACCATTGGAAAAGTGCTTCTCCACTTGCACAGTCGCTAGTCTCCACCCTGCTGCCTCCTAACGCAAACAGGAGTCGAGACAGATGCACGCGGCCTGCTTGCTCGTCTGTAAAATTTAGAATGGCTAATTCACCAGATTATTTTCAAGTGTTACGGAAACACATCAATATAATACCACCTTAGCCATTAAGACATGAGTAAATAGTCACCAAAACTCACTCACTCACTCCATCCATCAATCCGTCTTCTCAACTGCTTATCTAGTTCAGGATCATGGAGGTCTGGAGTCTATTCCAGCTGGGTCATTCTGTCTCAAATCAACCAAGACTTCTGCTTGACTGACTCCGATCCACATAAAAATTTTATATTGCAAAATTCAAACATTTATAATGATTGCTGTGAGATTTATATATCACATATCAAAATTTTTTAAGATATGTCTGTGCAGGCTTGCTTTTATTTAGTTCTAGTCGCTCTATTTCTAGTTATATCTATGCATTTTTTCTCTATTTTATATTACACTGTGAAGCACTTTGTAACTTTTTTCTTACATACACATTGTCCATCAATAGATAGCACTATTCTGTTAAGTAAAATAGTGCCATCCATCCATCCATAAGGCAAGAGTCACAGAGTAATTTTTTTTCAAATTGACTTCTGTTGCTGAATATTTTCACCTACCTCAAGCTATCAGCCAGTCAGTCAAACATGCGTCTGAATTTGTACCAAGCTGCGTACATGCTCAGCATTACAGCAGACTAATAAAGCTGGAATAATGACCATGATCTACCATGATCATCACATTTCAAAGATAGAGTAGCTAATCTGTGAGCTACAGCCTACTTAGCCTCCTTACTGCTAAGTTTTGAGTGTCTGTTAAATGAGACACAAGTGTGGTTCTAAACCACTGGTGGGAAATCTCTGGTTCTAAAATAATGTAGCTTGCATCAGAGCAGTAACATAGCTAATAGCTGCAACAGGATTTCATAGACACCAAAAGCTATATGACAATTGTGACATCACTGTGGCAGATCAAATCAGGACATATTTTTTTGTCATATTTAATATAAAACTATTGGACTTCTTGTAGCAACACACTAGCAATAGCTAGCCTGTACTGAAACAGGCTAATGAAATGTAGAAAAGCTATTAGAATAAAAAAAAATGTGATGCATGATTATCAGCATGATGATTATTAGTATGATGTCTACTTTCCAGCAAGTAAACATGTCCAACAGGCTCATCTTCTATTAAACTCCAATAAAGCAGAAAGGAAATCCCTTCAGCTTCTGAGCACCATGCAGATTACAGAACTGCTGAACTCTGCTGTAGGTGAGGCTAAACAAGACTCAGCCTGTTCCTGGCAAACATGACTGGATTTGCTCTTGTTTAATTAGACTGGTTGATCCACAAACAATCAGGGCAGGTTTACTTTGGCTAAATGTGACACCACTGGGTTCGAGTCATTCCATGACAGATGAGGTAAGCAGGGCTCAAGCGATAATTATACCTATAGATTTAAAGTTTCCTTTGTTTTGTTAAGCGTTTTTAATATCGTCACACACATAACGAAGACGAGCCAGGACACAATTAAGTCTATTTTATATCAGACTGACTACAGAGAGGTAGATTTGGACAAAGCAGTTCAGTAACTTCATTCTTATTTTCAGTAGTAGCCCGAGGGCAGCAGTAGAGCGGGGTGGTTCACATGCTCACTCCTGCTATGCTACATGAACTGTGAAAAACAGTTACATATCTTTGGATTTAACCTTGCATCCAACAAATCTTTTTAGATTACAGCCATTATCTGTTTAAACCCCAGGTAGTTTGTATACCATTAATTTTGTGATCAAAATACATTAATGGGGCCTGATGGTGTCCTATGGGAAAGCCAGATAATATAACTCCTCTCATAAATTCTGAGCTGAAGTGAAATTTTTGTGGCCAGCAATCACTGACTGCTGCTCAAAGGGTCATTATTTTACTGAGTGCATGGCCATGTTTTAGGGGTAGACAGAAAGTAACTCATGCCTCCAGGACCAGGGCTATAAATCTGCATGTGTGTACGTCTGCATACCAGCTTTTGGCCTCGAGGTTCACTTGAGGCTGATGCGGAGCTTGCTCTTGCTTGCCCATCAATCAATTTGCACTTTATAACTGTAAAGACTTGCTGCAAAGAGAGACAGATGAGGAGTCAAGTGTGTCATCTTTGACCTTAAAAGATCAGTGATTGGTGGACTCTGAAATTAAAGATCTGAACTCTGAGGTGCTTTTTCTACTATGCCAAAGGCATTAGTAACAGGTGTCTTAGACTGACTTTCAAACAGCAACATGTCTGAATAGGTTGAGGAAGAAAACAAATGAGAAATTTCTCATTATTTAATATGACTTTATATGAAAATATACAATTTCATTTCATTTTCAAGTAATACAATTGCTCTACAATGCGATCTTATGCTGATGTACTCATTTGACTGTAAATCTTTTTTTTTTAATGGAAAAAGCAGGTGTCCTATTGTTCAGATAATGTGCGGTAATATAATGTATTAAATATTATGTAACCTTAGTTGCAGGTGTGCAGGTGTGGCTGTTAGTGCTATTCTTCTCCATTCATGTGTAAAGGAATATAAGCCTGCATCCATATGGAAGATAAATCCACAGTTCTGAATGCCTTTTCACAACTAAAGCTTTTGAAGGCATAATTTTTTGTCTTTGTTTGTTGATGCATGGAGTATAAATGATATTAGCTCTCCTTTAGCAATGCATTGTCTTTAGAAGTGCAGCTCTATTAATCGTGCATATCTAAACTTGTCTCTGGGTGCACGTATTTCGTACCCAGTAGCTAGCTTGATAGATCTTGCAGCTTGCTCTGCCTTGTTCTAGCTAGCAAGCAAACACACGAACAAGGAGGGTTTTAACGTGCAATTTGATACATTTAAGATCTCACTTCCACAAGAGACAGAGTTCAACAAAGCCTGAGCAATGCTGCACAACCTCACCTCTTTTATACAAGAGCATACAGCGTGTGCATAACTGTCACATCATGTGAACTCATAACTGACTTTACTGGTTACCAACTGAAGTTCTGAGACATGAACAGGCCTGCGGTTGCCCAAATGAGGATGACTCACTTACCCACAATAACACCCTCTGCTGCGATTTGCCTAAATCAATCAAACCTCAACAACAACAGTCAGTCGTCTTTGACCTTATAAAACAGAGATTTGAGGTGAACCGGGTCTTGTTTGTTGTATAACCTGTCTGCACGAACAGTGGAGGCTTTCATGTCAAATATACAGAGGCATGTCTATTTTTTATACGCTTCCTATTTAATGATGTGTGCTGCACTTTTATACTTGCGTCCAAATCACAAGGGTGTCTACGCAGATCACTTTTTCACTCTGGTTTTTGTTTTGTTTTGTTTTTTTAAACAGTGTCTTAGTTTTATCAGAGAAGCAGTTCTCCACTATGCAGTAGTATTACTGCCATAAGTAATCAAACCTTTTTTTGCACAGCAGAGTTTCAGTCCTGTAAGTTTGCCATGAAATCTTTGAATTCATCATCCATATTTACTTGCAGTATGTATTTCAGTATGAGTTAGATCTACGGACCAGTTTCTTTGCTCTCTATTAAGTATGTGTTATTTGTATATAAGACACAAAAACCTAAAAGCTACCTAAGGACACTTAAATTATTTATTATTGACCAATCCAATTAATAGCCAGATTAAATAAGACAATGTTAGAGTAAGTATAAGTCAACAAATGCAACAAATTTAGAGAGCTGATAAAATTTCCATGCTAAAACTCCCCAGTTGCAGACATCATAATGTATTCGATGTCCATTTACGAGGACAATTTAGGTAACGCAATGATTTTTTTATGATATACTGAAGTTTCGTTTAAATGCAATGACCAATAAAATGCAATCAAAATGCAAAAATGCAATGTGAATCATAGCATATATTCAGAATCTAATGTCTTAAATTGAATTTGTTCAACATTATTATGTCTTTTTAGTACTTAAAAATACATCATATTAACCTAATCTAACAATAATCTGGAGGAATTCAATCTAAACTTGGGTAAAACTCAGACATTGGTAAAATATGGGACTATCCATAGAACATAAGAATGCATAGTTTAGTAAGTAAATAAAGTTAGCATTCAACAAATTCTAAAAGAAATTATTCTAAAAATTCTAAGTTAAATATATATTTATGTCTTGTGTTTTGCACCGATTTCAGTGCTGAAGTGCCAGCTGTTGCACAAAAATGTTAACTTGTGTTCTAATAGCTTAGCTAATAGCAAAGGACAACATTAGCTTTACTTGTTGGTTAATTGTTGACATTAAAGTCACTTTAAACAAGAAATTCTGAAGCTCTAATAACACACTGAAGACTTTAAACTGTATGCAGTGCGTTTACAACAAGGAGAGTAAGACAGTGATTTAAAGGACAGAAATACTGTTTTTAAGGTTAGCATTTAAAAGGAACTTTTTTCGCTGTTCAGTAGTGACATGCTTGAAATAAAAGAATCTTTTTTTAGGCTTGTCCTGGGCAGAGATAGGTGGGATTAAGTAAACGTGTGTCTTTTCTAGGAAACAACAGGCCAGGAGCTCCAAGACAAAACCTGCACAAGAATGAGGGGAACATACAAACATTTGTTTAAACTTATCAAAACATTTAATAAGAAAATAGAATAATGTTTAAAGTAATTTCACATAAAAATATGAGCTGGCATGTGCCTCTGTGGGGAAACCGTTTTCCAGAAAGGAACATATTACAGGATGGGTTGGGTTTTCTACAAGAGCGAAGTCAAACCCTAAACCTGGGTGGTCACTTCATTGGTTAACCATATTATATTGTTTGTTTATGGGTGTACAAATAACAAACGTGATCCGAGGAAATGTCAGCTCAGTCTGTGGTCTTGTATTCCAGCCTCCTCTCTGCTTCTCATTGATACTATCACATCATTATTTCTCCAAATAGCAGGAAGAGCCTAAATCATTGTGACGTAGGCAGAAAGCAAGGACACGAAATGAATGGCTCGATGAAAGCCGGCAACAACAACAGCTCTCTGTGAATGTGAGATATTTGGGATCGAGGAAAAAGCATTGTGACAAACTCTGAGTTCTTATTGTTATTGTTATGATACAGCAAGACAAAAGTGAAACATTTTTCTCGTTGCAATGGAAAACCGCTCGGCTGAGTGTGCTCCAGCTGCTTCAGTTTCCTCCCTCACCCGTCTCACCCAGCAAGACGTCTTTCATGCCATTGTGGATGTGGCATGCTGGAAACACAATGAACCCAAACTACACTTCCCCTGGCACCATTTCTGTACTGTGGGACCCGGTGGGAGGAGATGCTGGGTCAGAGCAAACTCAACTAAGGCCTAAGAGTTTGTAGTTGAGAAAACAAAGACAAATGCTAGATATGTTAAAGTTCACAAGAGTACAACTGGAAAAATGCTAAACAAGTATGGCTTGTTTGGAAGAGCCACAAGGAGAAAGTCTCTCCTCTCTAAAAAATAACATGGTAATGACAGCTTATGTTAGCAAAGTTGAATCTGAACAAATCGCAAGACTTCTGGAGTGATGTTCTCTGGACAGACGAGCTCAAAGTGGCCATAATGGAAAGTGCTAAATTTGGTGAAAACCAAACAACACATCATATCAGCACAAATGCTTCATATCATCAAGCACGGCAGTGGAGAGGTGATGATTCGGGTTTGTTTTGTAGACATGGGACTCAGGAACCTTGCAATCATTGAGTCAACCACAAACTCCTCTATATACCAGAGTTTTTCAAGAGTCAAATTTGAGTCCATCTGCTTGGCTGACACTGGGTCATGCACCAGAACAATGATCCCAATTACACCAGTAAATCTATAACAGAATAGCTAAAAAAGAGAAGAATCAAAGTCCTGCAATGACCCATTAAAACTCTAGGTCACAACCTGGCTGACATGCTGTGGCAGCACCTGTAGTGAGCGGTATATAAATAATTGCCTGCAAACCTCATTGAACTGAAGCAATGTTGCAAAGACGTTTGCTCTCTTCCACAGCATGTCTTCTTTCCTGTCTTCCTTCTCTCACCCCAACCGGTCGCGGCAGATGGCCGCCCCTCCCTGAGCCTGGTTCTGCAGGAGGTTTCTTCCTGTTAAAAGGGAGTTTTTCCTCCCCACTGTTGCTAAAGTGCTTGCTCATAGGGGGTCATATGACTTTTGGGTTGTTCTCTGTAAGTATTATTGTAGGGTCTACCTTACAATATAAAGCGCCTTGAGGCGACTGTTGTTATGATTTGGCGCTGTATAAATAAAACTGAATTGGGCCAAAATTCCTCCATAACAATAAGAGGGGCCGATAGTCATACAGAAAACAAGTACTTCAAGTTATTGTTGCTACAGGTGCTTTACAAGCTACATGTAAAAGTTATTCTTTCTGTTGAAAGACAAGAACGTTACAGGCGAAAATATCAGAATTTAGTTTAGTCAGTAGGTGTAAATTTGCATGCAAAATATTAAGCAACCGTGTCTGGGACAGGGTCATGCATTGTCAAAACAGTTATAGAATGTTTTAGAGTTTCTTCTAAGAAAAGTTAATAAACCCCAGCTGCATTTTGCAAACCCACCACCATGCAGGTTTGAGTTGCATTGTTTTGTGCCACTTAATATTGCAGTTAAGCTGCTGAAACACTAACTGTAAGGCACAGACATAAAAGCTGAGATGTGTTAACCCAGGTATATCTCTGCCCACGCAGCAGTTGATGAAAGAGAAACAGTGTCACCAGTAAGTTTGTTTTCCACTTTATAGCCTTTTCAAATCTGTAATTAGTGGACTTCAATGTTTAACTGAAAGCCACCCAATGAATAATTTTTCATGCTGATTGATTTATTAAATGGCTCACACTAGCAGTAAGATATTAAGTTACATTGTAGCTTTTGTAAATATAATTTTAAAATCCCCTGGTGCCTAGGCTTGGTGGGTCACCGGACTTGTGACACAGGTGGAAACCATCAGGTTACACTAGATGGTGACTCTTTCTACCCGAACATGCCTGTCATCTGTGCTTTTCCCTCTGTGGCTTATTTTTAAGAAAGGTCATTGCTATAAAACTGACAAGACACCTTCATCTTCAAACAAATCTTTAAATCATACTCAAATTTTTGTGTGATGTCCTCTGAATATAAACTCTGTGGCGAGCAGCTGCACTGAGTTAGCACAGCAAAGCTATGAGGTAATCAACTTTATTTACTGACAGACCATGAATTTGTCTCCTGAAATTAAAAGCAAATAAAGAAAAATAAAGAATAAGGAAAAATACCAACTACCATCTTCAACATAACGGGCTTTTGCAGCTGCTCCAACTTGTGATATTTCATTTTCTTTGGGAATTAAGCCAAATTACTGGTGTAAGACAAATGTAGAATAATTTCCTGCATTGGAAAATCCAGTACAATGCTCGATTCATTCAGTGTCAGAATGGCTCAATGGGATAAATAAGACAACTTACTTTATTCCAGCTTGGGACATTATTTCAAGGTTACTCCTGCTAGTTTCCCCCTTACACCAATAAATTAGCTGCTTTTCTTGCTCCCTTGTTAATGGTTGATTCAAAGGTGGTTATGGATGTGAAGTAGATTAAGTATTTTTAATCTAAAGTGTTTATATAAAATACATTATGACCACTGACAGATGAACTGAGTAACGCTGATTATCTTGCTTGTCTAGGACTTCCCACAGATGCTCGATTGGACTGAGATATATTAGGGAGCAAGTGAACATCTTGTCCTCAACCTTGATGTTAGAAGCATGAAAAATGGGCAAGCGTGAGGATTTAAGTGAATTTGAAAAGGCCAAACTGTGATGGCTAGACGACTGGGTCAGAGCATCTCCACTGCACCGTTTTGGGGTGTTCCCGGTCTGCAGTGATCGGTTCAAGGAAGGAACAGTGTTGAACCAGCAACAGGGTCATGCTCAGCCAAGGCTCACTGATGCACATGGGGAGCAAAGGCTGGCCTGTGTAGTCTGATTCAACAGGCGAGTTAAAGTCAAGATGCCCATGCTGACTCCTGTTCACAGCCAAAAGCACCAACAATGGGCACATGAGCATAACAACAGGACAATAAAAGAAAGTGCTCTGGTCTGGTGAATCCTGTTTCCTTTTACGTTACATGGATGGCCTGGTGCTAGGATGAAGACCAAGCTGGCGGAGGCACTGTGATGATTATGTTCTGCAGACCATAATTCTGCTTGCTACAGCTGCTGGACAGGACAGGTTTTTAAAAAAAAGTGAAGAAAAAAGGTTCAGGAAGGGTTTAGAAAGCACAACAACAAGTTTGAGGTGTTGAGTTGGCTTCTAAATTCTCCAGATCTCAGTCCAATCGAGCATCTGTGGGAAGTGCTGGACAAGCAAGTCAGATCTATGGAAGCCTCACCGCGCTACTTACAGGACTTAAAGGATCTGTTGCTTACATGCTAACATCTTGGTGCCAGATAACACAGCTCACCTTCAGGGGTCTAGTGGAGTTGATGCCTCGATGGGTCAGGGCTGTTTTGGCAGCAAAAGGGGGAAAACACAACATTAGGCATGCGGTCATAATGTTATGCCTGATCAGTGCATTATGCCTGGAATACATTTAAATCAAGTGATCACCCACATTTACACAAAGAAGGCAGACGTTTTGGACCTTCCAAAGATTAGCAAGACTGAGTTTTATAATGACTGATTTATCATCCAGGACTGAGTTGTCAAGAGGTTCAGTGGTCAGTGCTTTGGTTAAATTATAGAAACACCCCCAATCTAATCAGTAACACCCACTTAGAGCACATATCATGAGTTTACCCCACAGGGCTCACTAGGTAGCAATTACAGCCACTCCCACTTGAACCACCAACATATCTCTAAACCTTTTTCTCCTGAGCATGGCCCCACCATCTACCTGCTATAACTCTTCAGCCTCCTCCCTCTCTCTTTGAGCTCTCTCAGATCAGATTACAGAGCCATCTGATAATGGTAAACACTGTGACTGAATGCTCTACCTGTGATTTTGTGTGTGTTGGTTGGCACGAAGGTAAGAGTGGTAGGTCCAAAACAAGACTCCCTCCATCCACAACAGTTTGCTTTACAAGCTATGACAGACAATCATAATCTTAAAGTAGATTATAGGCTGGTTTTGTTTTCTTCTTCTCCTAAATTCAATTTGTAACCATACACGCGGTCTGCATGTGTTTAACTCCATCAACCATTAGGTCATGGTCTGCTCAGCCATGCACATCCAGTCTGTTCTGCCCCTGCAGTCATGCTGGCCAATTACAGTAATCCTATTGATCCAAAACACACCTAACCTCACCATTATTTTATCCCACGATTGACCTCAAACACCAAGGCAGCCATTTACTGTATGCCTCCTTGGCATGAATCGTCTCTTCGAGCAGGGCTTGAAAGTTATTAAAGACAACATCTCCACAGCCATCCAAGTCAGACCCACTGTGCATACCTCCTCTCCTCTGAGTTTTTTTTTTTAACACATTGCAACAACGAAAGGCTGGAAAAGTAAGTGGTACTAAAAAGGAACATGATAATTGGCAACAGGTCAGTAACGTGATTGGCTATATAAAGAGCACCTTGGAAAGACCAAGTTTCTCGGAAGTAGAGCTGGGCAGATGTTCAACAATCTGCAAAAAATGTCTGTCTCGACAAGTTGTGGAACAATTTCAGAATGATGTTCCTCAACAGTAGAATTGCTAAGACTTTTAGGCTAATTATCTACAGTACATATTATAGTCAAAATATTCCTAGAATCTGGGGAAATCTCTCTGTGCAAGGGACAGGGCCAAAAATCAGTGTTGATGTCTGTGATCTTAGGGCAGTCAGAAGGCACTGCATTTAAAAACAGGCATGATTCATTCAGAAAACCACTGCATGGCCTCAAGAACATTTTCAAAAATCATTGTCTGTGAACACAGTTCACTGTCATCCACAAATGCAGATTAACGTTATATCCTGCAAAGAAAAGGCCATGTGTGAACAGCACATGCTCACACCCTCACAAAAAAGCACAGGGACCATCTGGCTTGTAATCAGTGATCAGTTCAAAAGCCTGCATCTCTGATGGTTTTAAAGCAACATATCCTCGCATCCAGGTGTCTTTTTTACGGAAACCCTTGCATATTTTAGCAAGACAATGCTAAACCGCATTTTGCATCTATTAATTCAGTCCAGGCGCTGAACTGGTTTGCACGCAGTTCAGACATTTTACAACTAAAAAAAATCTGGCAATTCACAAACTGAAAGAAATTGCAAAAAGACAATCCAGGACTTTTGATCAACTCGGAACTTACGTAAGACCAGAACGGGATATTTAAACCTCTTCCAACTTTTTGAGACATGTTGGCGTCGTCAAATAATAATGGTTTCTAATATTTTTCTTAAAATTTTACATTTTCTCACTTTTAAACATTTAATATGTTTTCTATGTTCTACTGTAAAGAGGTACCTCTTCTTCACCCTTTTTGAAACAAAGCTTATGAGTAAGTTCAGTAAGGAAGCTCTACAGTAACACATCTTTCAGTTTCCCAGGTGTTGGCGGGTAATCTAAGATTCATATCACTTCCACTTTCCCATGCTGTCAAGCTGATTGTGACATCACTGGTCTAGTCCAATCATTTTTCTACTGGCCTTCTTGAGACCAATCAGCCTCCTCTCTGCGTACTTTAAATCTCAATGCACATCTGTCATTCTCCCTCGCAGATGCCTCCGTACAACCCACCTCCTCGCCATCACCACCTCTCCCTCGTCACTCAGGCTCAGTTCAAGCCTCAGTCTTCATCTCCACCACCATCGTCCAGACTCCGGGAGGTCCAGCTCTGATTCCTATTACTGACCTGCTGCGATGGGCCATCAAAGTCTTGCCGCCAAATACCTTAAACTGTAGTTCAATAAATCGCATTCAGTTCCTTCTAATGATCTCTCCTTATTGAAATGTCATTTAAGGTTAAACACACATGCAATTAATAACATTAACTCTAGCCCTCTGCTCCCTTAGTTTTATCCTCCCCATCAACAGATTCTTAGTCCTGCAAGTTGAAACAGTCAGTAATGCAAAAAATATAATCAGAAATGGACTTTCACTTGCAGCATTCATGCTCCTGTGAAAGCAATGAGGATTAAAGTAACAGCAATAAAAACAAGACACAAGTTCATCGTCACAGCAGACTGTTTTGTTAGTCTGACAAAGAGGAATAAACTTTGACAGCACTTTAAACTCTCGTGAACTTAGAAAGATATTCATGGATTCAAACCTCTGTTAGCAAGTCCAATTTATTTTACTTTAATATTGAACTTAATTAGCACATCTTGCCATGTGGCACTACATCAAAACATTTAATTCCGGCACATTAAAGCATTTTAATCATTTTCCACGATGCATCCTGGGTGTGCAACAGGGAAAGGACTAAACGTGAGACAGTGATTATTGTGTGCATTTATTAACTCATATATTCTTTCAAATGCAGTCATTCAGTTTCCAGCTTGTTAAGCTGAAATTTATAATTATTCTATAAACACTGACAGCAGTGGGAAATATTTAATACACTAACAGGCCTCTTTAGCAACTTCTTATGAAGTTTGAGAATTATTTTTGTGAATTAAATGGTTCCAAAACACCCACACAACCCCCTCATAGTGCTACAATGTGCTGCTAGTGACTGGAAAAGCAAGGCTTTACTCAGCCAAGCTAGTCAGTAGCTTCTCGTTGCTGAGTAGCTCTGACTCAGACTGTCAGAGCTACTCAGCCTAAGTAAATAAGAGGTGCTCAGTCAGCAGTCTCCTCTTTTAGCTGCTGCTTACAAAGCTTAGCTTAAGCAAATGAAAGTTAGCTTAGTTCTTCATTTAAGAAGAATCAACGACCATGCTAGCTAGTTTATTGTGACTATGCTTGGACATTCAGGAGCTACATTAGTAATCATGTTCACCAAAATAGCAAACCAGCATGCTAATACAATGTGCTAGTATGTTCCCATCAGTACTAAACACACAGTGTTTGAGGGTTTCTTGTCACAAAAGAAAGTACTGGACCAGTTAACAGTGACAACAGTTAACGGCACCAAAAAGAAATTTGTAGTATCCCCAAAGTTTTTAAGATTTTGCGGGTAGTAACTTTATAGCAATTTAGGAAACATCCACATCTACTGAAAACTTGGTTACCATCTTTCCCAGAGCGATGTGCGTGTGAGGAGTCAACTTTTATGGACATTTGTAAGCTTGTAATACGGACAGGATCTTTTTTTCTACCTTACAAGTCAAATTATATTTCAATAAACAAAGAATTTTTCTTATTATTAAATTGTTGCTAGATAACAGCAGATACGCGAAGTTACACTAAAAGCAGGGACCTGCGGTCTTGCTGTTATGCTAAACGTTGACAGACAGGCCACATACCAGTGTGACAGGCTGCTTTCCATAAAACAGTTAAAGGAGTCCTGTGATCACCTGTGGCAGACGGGTGGAACTCTCATCTGTTGTTACATGAGCGCTGAGAGATGGACAGATTGGAAGATGAGGAGCTGGATTCCTCGAACACAATCACACACCTGATATCAGATCATAACCTGGAGAGATGCTCTCTCTCACACACACACACACACGCACACGCACAGATTATACTCCAACACATAAACACACACCCTGCAGAGGCAGACTCCACATGCAAAAACCACTGAAACGAGTATAAACTGCCCTGACATAAATGCAGAAACCACAGGGATTATACTGAGTATGCTGCACGTAATACCAGACTTGAAGTGATTGAAAAGCATTGTTAGGATTTGTTTAATTTCAGTGGCCGTGTCAGGTACATGGTGACATCACACAGAAGACTATTCTAACTATTCTGGGAGTATCTAAGCTTTCCAGGTAGTCACTCCAGAGCAAATGAACTTTGAAAAGACAGCTTTATTTTGGATGTTGCAATTCAGCCCCCTCTGCATTAGCTGCTTCAGGCTAATGTGGAAACAAACACACAAAAAGAGGGACATAAATTGCTTTTAAAGGCTCTAAAACACACACACACACAGAGTCAGGATGCAGGCATTTCTGTGGGCAGCTGTGGCTCTTAAGTGGTCAAGGCAGACGCAAGCGCAGTCAGAATGAGTGCGGCATGGCAATCTAAAGTCCTCATTAGCCCAGATGATTCAGCCCCTTTTCACAAGGCCATGCTGTGTAAGTGCACTGGGAGTGTGTGTGTGTGTGTGTGTCTGTGCGCCTGTGCGCTTAAGTGGGCGTGAGAGCACCATCCAGTACAATGGAAGGTTGTGACCCACATATTTTCAAAGCTTTTTCAGTTCCAGAGTAGGATTCAGGAAATGATGGCACTGTTGCACTCCTGCTACAACCGTCATGTTTTCCTCAGTTGTGCCATTCTCATGTAATCACTTCAACATAAACACACCTTTGAACGCAGGTTTAGGTTTGCATGCAGCTACTGAATCGCCAGAGGTCAGAGGTCAGCAAGGGAAGTTGCAGGTGACCACAGGTGTGTGTGTATAATCTTGGAGGTGTGTTTTACAGGTAGAAGCAGGTCAGAGGTCAAACCCAATAATAAACTGGAGACAATGACTGACTAAATGTTGTTGTGTTGAATAAGAAAGAGGAAATGAATTGCTGTCATCATGACAAGCAGTTTTGTTTACTGTAAAATAGGATTGATTCCAGTGGATTATGTTTTATTGGAGTTTGAACAAACAGGAAGATGTTAATGTTTTAAAATTGCAATCTTGAAAGTGTAAAAAACAGTTAAGTGCACAAAGTAATGGCCAATTCTAAAGCCTTAAACTGGCATTGAAATTACAGATATGTTAAGGCTTAAATAAGAGTAACTATTTTACCAACATTTTAAAGTGACAAAAGAAAGGGTAAGATCCTGTTAAAGTCTTAGTATCACGACAAAAATACTTAAAAGGATTTGGTTTTGACCTTTTGAGAATCTCCTCGGGAAAGCAATTGAATAAGTTTTTATCAGTGTGTAAACAAGGGCAATTATGTATCACTTTATTTAGTTATGGGCCTTACGGATTAAGGTGATACACTCTTATTTTAAAGGTTCAGTTCAATTTTTATTTATATAGCGCCGAATCACAGCAACAATCACCTCAAAGTGCTTTGTACTCTACGGGTAAAGCCCTACAATAATACAAAGTAAGTCCCAATGATGAAAACAACCCCCTGTGAACAAGCACTTGGCGACAGTGGGAAGGAAAAACTCCCTTTTAACAGGAGGAAACCTCAAGCCAAAGCAGAATGAGGGAGGGGTAGCCATCTGCCACAATTGCTTGGGGGTGACAGAAAATCTCCAGCAATAAAACTATATAAGCAATCATTTGAAGGCCTGTTTCTAGGCACTTGATGAGTGTAATTGATGAGTGTCAATTTTATCATTGCTTAAACTCCTGAGGTACAAATGTCGCTATGGCCTAATGTCTGAAATACGTATCTACTGTGTTGACCAGCTGAAGTGGAGCTAGCGCAATGCGTTTGTGTAATAAAAATGTCTAACATTTAAGATGGTATAGTGAGACAACCAGACAAGTCATTAAGAGCACTTGACAATGGTAGAAATGGAGTTAGAGCGGAAAAGAATAGAACAGCAGCACGTGTCCAAAAACTTTTAAATACACCCGTTAGTGAAATGCTGCCCCCTGGAGGTGAAGGTTTTAGCTAAAATTTGTGAAAGGCAATCACAAAAAGTACCATTAATATTTAGCCGATTAGTAAACTTTTCACAGCTCGTTGCCAACGGAAACAATGGTAATGACAGTTCTTGGATATGTGATTAAACCAAAACAGCAAAACTGCAGGGCTGCAAAAGCTGAACAATGAGTGGAAAGATGCTAAAGGGCTACAATTAGTTTATTATTCTGTGGGTTTGCCCCTGTAGCAACACCTTTCCACACTGCACATACTCATTTGCTCCATTGTTAATGTAAACACATTTGTTGGAGCCACTTGAAGGTGTTTTAAAAGGTTTGTCTTAGCCATTGGTAAGGCAGCCCCCCTGGTGGGATGCTGCACTGGTGTGTGGATGACAGCTATAGAGAGAAACTAAAGGTAAATACGGAAAAAAAGAAAAAAAGAGAGAGAGAGAGAGAGAGAGAGAGAAAATAAGGGTATGGACAGGGTGGACATGAACTTTTTTTGGCTTCCGATGAGGGGAGTGCTGGAAAAACTATGAGAATCGCTGGTTTGGGCCTTCAGAAACACCCAATATAGCATATCCTAATACCTTTAAGGTGATTTGGGATTTGTCAGGTATTTTAATATACTTTCCAACCATATACATGTGTATTTTGAGATGAGGCTTTGGGTTCTGCCATTACATTAGAAGCCACAATAATCTTAATAAACATCCTTGACACGACAAAGCAATCCCACAGGCAAAGCTTTGGTTACATTGTGTTGCCTTACCCAGCTCGTGACGTGCTCATCTTTGTCCAGCTTCTCCTGCTCTTTCTGACCACTTTTCCATGTAAGCTTAAAAGCTAAGACCAAAAGTTTACTCTTGACCTGGGAAGTGGACCTTGTGGTGAGCCTGTTTTGTAAAGTCCTTTTTTCCATCCTTCAAACTCAATCTTTGTTTTCAGCATTGCTAAAGAGGTACTTCAAGGGAACACTGTTTCATACTCTTGGGGAAAAAAAAAAGGTAAAATCTAGAATAAAATTAGAAGGTTATGTCAAAATACTGTGTGATTATCGTAGTTTCTGTTAAAACAGGACGATGGAAAGACCCACACTGCCTCCTCCCTGCAGTTGACAAATGAAGCTTAACTTATTGGACCTTTAATTAATGCGACCAGTGGAACGATGAAAAATAGACCCTGCTCCCTCAGGTAACCTGAAGCTACAAACACACATCCACCAGCCTGCCTGTCTGGCCACCTGAAGTATTGTGGGATATTGGAACAGCTGCCCCCCATCCTCCCCACGTCTCTTGTTCTTCTCCACCCAACCCCATTAAAAAACTCCAGCTCCTGGAGGAAACACCCACTTCCTCTTCATTCCTGAAGGATTTTCCATACAGAGAATAGTAAACAAACCTGTGAACAAAGAGCGGGAGCAGGGGGTAGGGAGGGGCACGCAGACAAGTTAATGTTATTTCCTTCGAGTAGTAAATCAAACTGCACGGCGAGCAGGAGGTGGAGAAGCAGATTTCTTTTGTGAGGCTGTGGAGGTGTTTACCATCAGCAGCGATGTTGGCAGAAACAGCAGAGGGAACAAAAGGCCTGGGCGAAGGCCTGCATCAACCTCTTCATCCTCCCACTTGCCTTTCCCGGCTGTCTGATGCAAACATCCACACAAACACACACCGCCAGGTACCGCAGAGGGCGGAGAGAGAGAAGAGATGGCAGGTGGAGGAAGGCCTCCTTATCAGTTTTAGGCATGGGAACCTCTGCGTTGCTCACGGACTTGTGTCAAAAATCTGAACCTGACGCGCAGGAAGCACTCGAAAGTGTGTGTGTGTGTGTGTGTGTGTGTGTGTGTGTGTGTGTGTGTGAAAGGAGAAGAGAGAAAGTGGTGAATCTGGAGAAACAGGAAGAGAAACAGTCTGGCGTTAACTGACAAAACAGCAAACCAGACGGTTAGACCAAGAAACCAACAGGCAAAGGTCAGATTTGTTAAGTGGTGTTTGTGTGGGTGCATGTGTGTGTGCATGTGCATGTGATGCCAGGTGCCCATTGGCGACATTTAGCATTTTCCCTGACAGAGCAGGTGAGTCTTTGAATATTCCTGCAGTGAGGGGTCACGCTAGCATACAGGTGTTGACTTTTTAAAGTGCTGATTTGTACAGTTGTCAAAAGTTTCCTGCTGGAGCGCGCATGCACATACACACAGTTTTGGCCCACGCAAACCACTGGGCACCTAAAAAAGTCAGCTTCCTTCTTTAAAGGTCACTCCACTCATTGCTGACACTTTCAGGGGGCATGTAAAATTCAACATCCACCTAGCATCCAGAAACAATACACACCACCCTGCTCCTATCTTCAACAATATCAGCAGGCCTCATATAACACAGGAGGCCTGTTAAAACTATATTCCAGTATGATGGAGGCTTGCATTGCATGTGTGAATGACTCATCTTCTATCCTGCTATCTAGCAAGAGCCCACTAAATGTGAGTCCTGACAAGCTGTTTGTTCTGACGATGTCCTTTGTTTTTTCTCTTTTTTTTCTTTCTTTTTTTTTTTTTGCTCAATCCCTCTGGCAGAGGCCGGTGTGGAGCTGCTGATCCTGCCCCGGCTTGCACACAGGAATGTACTATTGAGAAAGCGCTCCACCGCAAACCCTCCCAGCCATTCCAACCCGTAATCAGATCCAGCCTGTCATCCCCCATCCCCAACCCGCCTCCAGTCTCTCTCTCTCTCCCCCTCTTTCTTTCTTTTTTCACCTCTCAGTCCCTCTCTCTCCATCTAAATGACATGCACACACGCAGAACACAAACACCCACAGAGAGAAGAAGCAGTCAGACACGCACGCGTGCACGCACGCAGAATCACAGACATCAATTTGTAGACATGTAAGCTTGTGCAAACACTGTTCCAAAGTGACTAGTAAATGCATCTGGCAGGGAAAGGAGAAAAAGCCCACAAAAAGAATGAACTGATACTGTAATTAAATCAAAGTATTTCACATATTCATAGCATTTCTTTCATATTTACTTGTAATTGAGTAATGGATACTATAAAAGCCTGGTTACACCAGAAAGTATCGCAACAAAATAAGTAAAGAGGCGGGAACGTGCTAGCACAAATACATTACACGAGAGAGACATGGCGCTCAAGGAATCCTGAATAGAAATCTGGGGGAGGATTTATAAACTCTAAAGATGGCCGTTGTTCTGGTCTTGCCACAAAGAGCCAATCAAGAGCCAAAATTAGACAAGTTTTAGCCAGTGAAGTTGTGCTGACAAACATACACAGCAAATCTACTTGCTATTGCAGCAGAGATGAAGGTAGTTGCCTTTTTTTTTTTTTTGGCACGTGTAAATGTGTACTTTTTCACCATTTTGGACATCAAGGCAAAAATCATGGCAAGAATGTAAGGTCAAGGGAACAAGGAATAATAAGGAATAGGGAATAAAGGAATAAGAACCCAGTCAAACTGGTCTAAAAAGCAGTCTGCAACGATCTGGCAACTGCCAGTCACCAGGTAAAAGGGTTCATTCCCTGCTGATGGCAGTTGCATGCTAAAGTTTCAGTCTGACCAGTTACAATTTTAAATGTGTTTACTCTGCAGTGGTTGTCAAAAACCTCTCTGTGATTGCTTTGGTCGACAACTGTGATATCAGTCTTTGGTGCTAACCACTTCTATATTTTCTTAACCGTAGCTGTCTTTCTCAGCATTATTTGAATAATTAAAAACATATCTGAAATATGAGAAAGCAAGACGGTCCCCAACGTCATTTGAACATGAACATCATTTGACAACGTGTCAGTTAGCAAGCTTGCTAATGCTATTCAGTACAGATAGTTTTTTCAAAAGGCACGAATATACCACCAGCTAACTGATGAGTGAATAAGAGTAACCTATGACTGCTTCCTTTACGTAAGTTTGTGAAGACACTGTATCTAAAAGATAAAAAGAAAATCCATGGCATCACCCATTCGCTTGTATGAGCTTCCAAGTTTTTCAGTTTGCCAACGTTAGCATTACCTGCTTGCTTAGTTAGCAAAGTATGCTAATTTTGGCTAGCAAAGAAACAGAAGTAAAGTACTTACCTGTCAACCTGTGCAGTCCCCCATGATAACAGGTCAAAACAGCCACAAAATTAATGAAACATGAAATTAATAATCACTAAAACTTAAGCATATATATATATATATATATGCATATATATAAGAAGTTTGGCTTTTTTAATGATTAGCATAAAGAGTAAGCAAGTAGGGCTACTAAAAGAAACTGTGTTATATTTATGCTATAATAGTTCACTAATAGTCCACATTCTCTCAGTGTTTTAAAGGTTCATCAGACTTCTGTGTGAATATGTATGGTCATCAGTTTTTCCGGTTTTAACCAGTGGAACCAGGCCTTCGGAGATAGAGAGCGCCTTTTATTAGACTAGCACTCAGGTTTATGACACTTTTCGTATGTTTTGAATTTCAGATATGATTCACAACTTAGTCTGATTCTGACATTTCACAAATGTTGCGGTTTACTTTCGCTACGTTTAATGTTTCATCAGTTTTCCCCTGCCCGGAGACTTTTGGTAACACTAAAAATGATGAATCTCTTATTATAGGAAACTATCAGGAGTAAATGTTTCAGTTTATGTGCCGTTATAGCTAATTTGGACTCTTAGTTAGTCAGTGATGAGTTTTCCTGACTCACTCTCTAAAACCTAAATCTCCTCATCTCTTTCCACCTGACTGGCTCTGATTGCTGCTGATCCTTCCCTCTCCATCTCTCCATCTCCAGACCTCCCTCCCTCTCCTTTCTCTTTCTGTCTTTTCACTGAGGCGAGATGGGGAATATTTCCTTAAGCTCCCTTTTCTCTCTTCTTCTCTCAGGAAACTCTGACTGCGGGGCTGTTTTTCTGGCTTTCAATAAACTCTTGGATCCTGCACCTCTCTGAAAAAAACCGCAGCTTCGATTACACAAAATGAAGCACCACACAACCCTGGGCAACCGAAAGGTGTTTTCAATAATTACTTATTATATGTGTTTGGCGAATCAGAAACATCTGCGGCGAATCTGACT